>JARFXV010000416.1:0-197500 GCA_031761425.1 Cosmopolites sordidus | reverse complement strand
AGCATATGTAAACCTATTAGGGTCAATATATGATGGAGCTACAGCGACAATTCACCTTGATGATCTTGAAGTGGGAATTAATGTAGAGCGAGGTATACGGCAGGGTAAAGCAATATCGCCTATTTTTTTCTCGGCTTGCCAGGAAGAAGTATTCCGTAATTTGGATTGGGAACACGATGGTATAAAGATCAATGGCGCAATCTTAAACAATCTTAGATTTGCAGATGATATGGTTCTCCTTTAACAAATTCCAGAAGAGCTGCAAAGGACTGGCAAACCATTTGGCTTGAAAAAGAGTCAGGTTTTGTTGAATAAATTCGCTGAGGACAAAAGAATTTCAGTTCTAGGAAGGGATTTAGAGATCGTTGACCAATATCTTAGGTAGATGGTTTTAATGCAAGGAGATACCACCCGGGAGGTGGAACGGCGTGTTAAATGTGGCTGGTAGGCATTTGGCAGGCTCAACATAATGTTTAAGAGCCAACTCCCACTTTGCCTGAAAAGAAAAGTTTTCGATAAGTGCGTCCTGCCCGTTATGGTATACGGAAATGAAACCTGGACATTCATATCGCAATCAATTTAGAAACTTCGGATAACATAGAGGGGAACGGAAAGCTGTATGCTTGATATAACAAGACGGGACAGAAAGTCCTGCATATGGATCAGGGAACAAACGTAAGTGTATGACATCATGGAAATAGTAAAGCAATTGAACTGGAAGTGGGCATAGCGAGACGATGGGATAATAGATTGACTAAAGCAACGTAAACGACCGCAAAGAAGACCGAAAGCACGGAGAAGTCTTTAAACATACACCTTTTTATACTTAACAGCTTAATACACTCTACAAGGATTGCAATTTAGGTATCCGGAATTGGCAACAATGGTGTTGCTAGGCGCCATCTGACATACATATCGTAAAGTTTGACATTGTTGACTGTAAACTGAACAAAAGATGGAATTAACTCGTGAGAATTTTCGTGCGATGATTTATTACGACTTTCGGCATGGATTATCTCAACGACAGTGCATCGATCAACTCACTTTGATTTTTGGTGGCGAAGTACCATCTAAAACTATTGTATATCACTAGTTTAGTAAATTCAGTCGTGGCCGTCATTCAATCACGGACGAATTAAAAGAATGTCGTCCAAAATTGGTTGATGTGCAAGAAAACATCGATACTGTGCGCGAACTGATAAAGCAAGATCGTTATGTAACAGACCGCGAGACTGAGGCATCCCTGGGCATTAGTATGACAAGCATATACAAGATTTTACGTGAACATTTAACCGTGAAAAATATTTGTGAGCGTTGGAATCCGCATAATTTGACAATCACTCAAATAAGGCTTGTGTCGATTGATGCAAAGAAACATTTAAAAAAATACAAGGCATCTACACAGGTAATGAATATTGAATCTATGAGCATGAGCCTGAAAGTAAACAGCAGTTGATTGTAAGGGTCTTTCAAAGTGAGCCAAACCTAACAAAAATTCTATGAAGAAGAACATCGAAGCAAATGGTAGCCTGTTTTTTGTGTTAAGTGGGCATGTAGCTACAGTGCCACTAGATAATCGTTAATTCTGAATGGTACATAACCATTTGTTGAACCAGAAATCTTTGAAGAAATAAGACAAAACCAACAGCGATGCAGGATCATTCTTCACCATGATAACGCGAGCTCTTACACATTGGACCGAGCAACTCAATATTTGACCGCCCAGAACATCGAACTGATGAGTAATCCACCGTACAGTCCTAATTTGGCACCAAATGATTTCTTTTTGTGTCCGTCCGTGGAGAATATATTACGTGGTCAACGATTTTCTATGCCAGAAGAAGTGGTTAATGCGTTCAAAACGTATGTTTTGGAGATACCTCAATCGGAATGGAAAAAGGGCTTTGAAAATTAGTTCAAACGTATGCAAAAGTGTATCGATCATCGCGGAGAATATTTTAAAGAACAATAACTTGATGAATAAACCAATGATAAATATTTAAAACGAATAAAACGGACGTAATAGAAACGGATTTAAATGGAAGTAACGGAATTTGATAAATATTTGTTTTTATTTATTATTCCAGATACATAAAAAGCAACCCTCATATTTACGTTACACTAATATAAATTATTGGTTTCACTTTTAAAAAATAAGATATTTTTTATTCCGTATCTGGTTAACATACTTTCTAACTCTGATATGTTTTATGAATCTTTTACCTTCAGATCTCTTTCATTTGAGTCCACGAAATATTTTATGGTCATGCTAACAGTTTTGAGTAATTTCCACTTTTAATGGCATTTGATGCAGAAAATATACATTTAATTTATTATTTAATGTCTTTCTGTATGCTACTTAATTTATCAGTATCAGTTCTGAAATTAATGGTATCCTTAATTTTATATATGTAAATCATTTCTTTTATACATTTTTTTTGTATTCCAAAGCTAAAATTGTTGTGTTATTATAATTAAAGTTGTAGTCATTTTCTATGACGTGCTTTGATAGGGCAGTTATGTTTTGTTCCATGTTTCTAATGCTTTTTCGTGGTCATTGATTCTGTTTTTTAGATATTGTTTAGTTTAGTTTTTGTTATTGTTGTTGTTTGGTCAATGTATGAGCTTGGGTAATTTAAGCAATCGATTTTGAATATTATATTTGTTTGTTCCATTTTGGGTGTTTGTGGTTTACTTATTTTAAAGATTCGTTTTGTTTTATTATTTTGGTTTATGGGAAGTTGCTGGAGAGTGGCAGCGATTTTGAGATCGCTTTGTCGAACCGCTTTGTTCTATTACAAGACCGTATTAGAGAGAAGACAGGACAGACGAGAGGCTCAGTATGCAGCTGATGCAAACAACTCTGAATGAAAGCAGGGTGATTAATCAAGCTAAACAGAAGTTGAGAAACGCAGCTGAAAAAAAAGGGAAAATCAGTATAAAAAACTGTTGAAATCTTAAAAACTGGTGGATGGACACTAGCAAAATTAAATTCAAAATGTTCCAAAGAATGAAAAGTACCCAACTTATGGAAATGTAAGTACAAACTTATGGAAAATGCAGAAATAATTATTTTACATTAAAAAGGAGTTTTTACCAAGCTAATATCTAAAAGAATATTAAGAACACTGAATGACGCACAACCAAGAGAGCAAACAGGATTTAGAAGATTGTTTCGTACAATGGATGACATCAATCTCACTCAATCTCAAAGCAGGCCATACTAGATGAGTTGCTTAGCTAGGTCTATGTAAACCTATTAGGGCTGGTATATGATGAAACTAGAGCGACAGTTCACCTTAATGATCTTGAAGTTGGAATTAATGTGGCGGCAGGGTGACGCAATATCGCCTGTTCTTTTTTCAGCCTGCTTTGAACAAGTATTCCATAATCTGGATTAGGGACAACATGGAATAAAGATTAATGTTGCATACTTAAGAAATTTTGGATTCGCAGATGAAATCGTTCTGAAATGATGAAAAGGTCTTTATCCTGCAATTAACAGACGGGATCAGGAACCCGTGTTTTTGATGATGATGATGATGATCAAGGTGTACAAATAAATGAATGAGACTGATTTTTTATAATTTTTTATCCAATTGAAATTAAAATTCTACACCATTTTCTTCAATGTAGTTGCCTTGAGAAGTCACACAGCGCTGGAGACGGTTTGTCCACTTTTCATATCAGTGCTTGAACTCAGAAACTGAAATCCCTTACAGTTGATCGATACAGCCATTTCAATATTCCCCAATGTGCCAAAAAGTTGTCATTTGAGGTGCATTTTTAATTTTAGGAGAAGGAAAAAGTTACAAGGACTCAAGTGTGATGAATAGGGAGGTTGTGGTGCCACAGTGACGTTTTTATTTGCCGAAACGTCGTTAATTGAAATCAGTGTGTGCGAAGGCGTATTACCGTGTTGAACATAGGTGTACTGGATCTTCAGACTAACACAAATGACCCTTTTTTAGTTTTTCAAGAACTTCTCGGTCAAAATATTGCTTTACCGTTTGGCCTTTACGTACAAATTTCTTATGGACGATTTTCTGGTTATTAGAAAAAGCAAATCAGCATGCTTGGGTCAGATTCAAAATTCCAAGACTTGTCGCCAGTAATGACAGATTCCAGAAAATCAGGGTCATTTTAGGTCCATCCCAAAAGGTAAAGACATGTTCTGGCGTCCTTTTGATCCTACATAAAATTTTTTGGAACTATTTTCGTGCAAATTTTCATCTTCAATTCATTTCTGCTGCGATATTCATCTTCAATTTAGTCTCCGTCTTCTAAGAATGCCTTAAACCACTTGAAAACTTGGACCATTCACAAAACACTATTGCCATAGGCTTGTTGAAGTTTTCCGTCGCACTGTGCTCAAGGCTAAAACAAAAGTTAATAAACATTGTTGCTCGGAATTGTTTTCAAACTATTACTTAATAAAACAGAATTTGCGTTGATTTCAAAAAACTTTTTATTGATAGTTGAAACATAGTGTATGACATTTAATAATGAAAGACAATATCTGCCAAACGACCACTCCTTGCAGCTCCACAGGCAGTTCACTCATTTGTCAAAATTTTGGATAACATTTTGTCATAATTGGTGTTCTATCTTACCAATGACTCGAATAATTTCTTCCTTTAGTTCAGGAATCGATTGTGGATTGTTATTATAGATGTGGCTTTTGACATAAACCCAAAGAAAACAGTCCAACGGTGTCAAATCACATGAGCTTGGTGGCCAATTAAAATCACTGTTTCTTGCAATAACTCGTCCAGGAGTTTTTCACTCAAAATGCGGCAATTTTTTTAATTAACATAGCCATCAATTTCAAAATGTGCTTTATCTGAAAATAAATAAGCAAGGATTAATATTATATTAAAATTGTATGTATAACAATTGTTTCGACACACAGAGCTTTGTTTAAATACGAATTATGCTAAACTAACAGTGAGAAAAGTATTTATAACCTAAAGTATCCATAGACCTAATAATACCATAAAACATGATAGTGGGGATATCTATTTTTTGTCAGCGTCTATGAGGGCACAATATAAGTTTAATAACGGTGAACCATTCAAGTCTAGCTAGTCATTTAGCAAAATATCCAAATTGTTTCTTTTATTATTTTCTAGGCTTTCTAAGGTATTTAATTTTTTGGATTTATTCTCATTAAGTAACATTTTAAAATTATTATTGAAAGCATGCTTTTCTAACATTAAGTGTTTAGCATAATGAGAATTATTTTGTTGTTTAGTGTAACTTTTTGATGTTTGTTGAGCCTATTAGAGAAATATCTTCCTGTCTGTCCAACATAGACTTTTGGACACGACCCGAACTCAATTAAATAAACTCCTGATTTATACAGTTTATTTGTTTGACTTTTACTGTTTTTCATGAGGCGGCCTAGACTATTGTTTGTTTTAAAAACAATATTTATGTTGTTTGTTTTGGATAAGGGTTTTGACACTGATTTGGTAACTTTTCCTGTGTATATAATTGTTTTGAATGCTGCATTTTTTATATTATTGACCGGATATATTAAATGAATGCTTTTATTATAACTTTTTTCTTATTAATTATTTTATTTATAATGTTTGAGTCGTATCCATTATTTACTGGTTAATCTGTTTAATGACATTGAATTCTTTATCATAATCATCTATTGACATGGGGATATTTAATAATCTATGTATAAAATAATTATATGCTGCCATCTTTTGTTAATAGGGATGACAAGATTTATGGTCTATAACTAAATCTGTATGTGATAGCTTATAAAAAATTGCAAAATCATGTTTATTGTCAGTAATAGTTAAGTCTAAAAAGTTAATACTATTATGTTGCTTTTTTTAAAACAGAGTGTGGGTCGAAACAATTGTTATAGATAAAATTTTAAATATAGTGGAAATTTTTAGAATTAATCTTTGCTTATTTATTTAAAATTAATTTCCATCAAGTATCGGCGACCTCAATGAAATTCATCTGAAATGATGATTTTTTGAGAAAAATTGTTCTTTGACACAATTGACAAAAGCGCGACGTTTTCAATGATCCAGTGGCTTTACTTCCTATGTATGAACCTTATAGGGAACCTTATATGCCCTCAGAGCTAAATCCTTTCTTAAAATACGTCATGTTGTGGATTCACTATGTCCAAATGTTTGGGTCTTTAGCAAAACTTTCACGTACCAAATCAATATGCTCTTGTGAATGACCACTACGACCATATATTGATCTTCTTTTATCTTCCATCGATCCACTTTCTTGAAATTTTCTAACAAATCGATTAATAGTCCTTTTAGATGGACGATTGTGCATATCGTAAATATCACGTAATTTTCTAAAAACATTTTTTACTGAACGCCCATTTTCATAAAATAATTGAACAATTTTAACTCGTTGTTGTATTGTGTACGACTCCGTTTTTATAAATGTCGTACGTTATACTTCTGACAGGAGACTAGACCTATGCAAATTCACAACGCCATCTTTGTTTAATCCAAGAATTTAAAAAAATGCATCAATTTGAAAGACCCGTTATATGGAACTTTTTTACTTTTTTTGCATCCATATTTCATCTACTATTAGCAAATACCGAATACACTTGAATATGCTTTTGGTTGACTATGAAGAAACGCGACGCCTATCGAGCGGGAAGCTTTTCCATAACCAAAACCTTATCTAAAATGTAATGAAATCTATTGAAACGAATTTGCAATTTCAGTAAGTTCGCGTACATTCGGTGTCGTACAGTCGGTGGTCATTTAATACGACATTGGCTGTATTTTTGGGGGGATGTCCCGAGCATCCATCATCTTTAAATACCGCAACCCAATTTTTTAACATCATAAGGTCTCTGGCTTGTTGAACGAACTTTAGTAAACTAATATTTTGATCTCCTGCAAATTCACTAAGTATCACATTAAGTTCAAACAAATAATCGTACGCATCTTAAATTTTATAGCACGTCATCCACCGAATGATCATCATCAGACTAGAGCTACAGTACGGTTTGGACCTCGGTCTTCTCAAGGACCCTTCTCCAGCTAGCTTAGTTGAGGAATTTCTTTCGCTCTCCTCTTATTCTTAAGTTTTTTAGATCGTCCACGTTGTTCTCTATGTCTCATTTTGGATCTTCCTCTTCTACGGCTTCTAACTGGCCTATTTACTAGGCTTTCTATAACAGGATCATTCATCTCATTACATGTCCTGTCCACCGCAATCTTCTTATTTTGATCATCATTTTTATATATGGTTCTCGGTAGATTCTGAACAATTCAAAGTTGAAACACAGGATGAAGCATCCTAGAGTTGTTTTTTAATCCTTTTTTGTAAGCGTCTACGTTTCGGAGGCATATGTCTTAGTAGCGTTTTATATATTGTTTTGTTTTCATTTTTTTGAATATGTTTCGATATCTTACCTGTAGAGGGAGTACGTAATATCATCTATTTACTAGTAGGATGCTTCATTTTACCTCATCAGTGACAGTGTTCAGATATAATAATTTCTTTGACTTATTTTTGTCTTCGCTTCTACTTTAGCCAACACGTTTTTGATTCTATTTATGTTGATTTTTGGGTCTATTCGTTCAGCTGCGCTTTTTGTTGATGTAAAAGCTTCAGTAGCTCATTTTTTTATTCTGCTATCAAGTTCTTTATTCTGCTATATCGGCTGCATAAGCCAGCAGATTGTTGAATTGGTTAATAAGCTTCCTAAGTCATTTCTAAGATTAGTCGCCGTAATTTTATGACTTTATTTTGCTATTGCATTTAGAAAAAAAAAACATAATAAATGGTTTTAACAAGTTGTAGAATAGCTAAAATGAACAGATAATTACACAATATTCAATTTTAATGTGTTTAATGTGTTCTGTAATTTTATCTTTCTATCATAAAGAAACCACATTATTCCGTTAGAACGCCTAGCATCAACAAGTGTCTTTCAAGTTATTACATTCGCTCTGTTAAAGGATTAAAATATGGTCGAGATAGGGATATATTCCAATTATTCGTGACGCCAAAATTTACTCCATCATTTAATACTTTCTCATTTCGTGCTGATTTATTTTTTCAGCAGGAATATTCATTATGTTGGGTAATGATAAAGACCACCACAAGTATTCAAAATTTATTTTTCCGTCGCAATGAGTGACAAAGAATAAATGGGGACCGTTCGAAAAGTTCTCAGCCAGGCAAAGAAACTGCTTAAGCATGACCAAGCGACATGATATACATGATATATTTGTCAAGTAAGATTTATTAGATAACATGCTGTGAAGTTTTAGACGCCTGCGTTTATTTGTTTAAACTTAGTGCGAAAATTAGTGAATTTGTGGGAGGCTAAATAATAATTTGGCTTAAATCTCTAGGTTCAGGAAAAGTTATTCAACAAGTGCTCAGCCTGTACATAGATATGGCGCAAGTATGATCAAATGACGGTCATTTTTGTCAAGTATGATTTGTTAGATGGTGTGTCACAAAGTTTAAGATGGTTACGTTTAGTTGCTTGTTTGTGGCGATCGAATAAAACAAATAAGTGTTTATATTTTCTGAAAATTCACATCCTTAAAGGATATTTTAACTTTATTTTTCCACATTTTTATGGTAAACAATGGTTTGCGGAATTGTGCTTTTGGATAAAAAATAAATATCGATTTTGTTTACCTTATTTTAAAACTTTATCATAAATAATATTGATAATCGATGCGAAAAACTTTTAATTTTTTTTACAATTAATTATGAATGAATTAAAATTTATAAAATAAAAAAAATCAAGTTCCTACGAGCATACCGCGATTGGCTGCCATACTTGTGACGTCATTATGGTAAAGTGTTTTTACGTCAGTATTGTTAACGGTTTCTACCTGTATATATACTGCCAAAATTATTGCAAGTGCAAAATTGTGTTGGCTACTAATTTAGTTTAGTAATGTGTGAATAAGGGTTCATAAAGGCTAATTCTGATAATATATTTGCTGTGGATACATATTTATAATATTAAATTATATTTTTGTTATAATAACTTGATGTTAACTTATAAAAAGAACATTAAACAAATTTGTTTCTTAAACTGAATTAGTTATTAATTTTTTAAAGTTATTAATTTTTTGAGATAAATATTAATAAAACTATGCTGATATTATAGGTGATTATAAAATCACTACTGTTACAGCGATGATAGCAATAATCTGTAAAAGGCAACATATGATTAATAACTGAGAAAATCAAACTCTCGTATTCTTCCAATGATGCATTCTACATGAATACGAAAAGCAACAATTTGTTTGCCTGCTAAAACCTTTGATTGTGATAATTTTATACCAGAACTAACCGAAACAACGGTTTAATTAATTTTATATTTTTATCCTTAAGAAGTGAGTTTTTGAATACACTTACATAATATGTAAATTACAATAACAATAAATTTAGAATAAAAACAATCACTACTCAAAATTATATATATATTGGTTCTTTTAATAGTTTGATTATTTTCATTGAAGTTTGCAATACTTTTAAAACCCCATCGATTCTTCACACCACCACACTAACAATATTTCTCTATTAACAATATTTTCAAAGCAAAAACCACTCAAACTACATTATTAATTTAATTAAGGTTTGGTGATAACGATGGTGATTTTTCGCGCTGCATGTTTTACAAACAACCACATTAGACTCTTGATTTAATAGTATTTGCAAATATAAATAAATCCAGCTGCTAACTATCTATAATGCATGACCAACTAGAGATTTCCCAAATAAAAGAAGGCACCTGACTGATGACGGCTTAAGGCCAGTAACCTGTCTCGGGAGATGCTAGTTCCCGTTGATGGTGATTGAAAGATTAGGAATTTTTTCGTGGAGTACGGGAAACAATTTTCTTTGTTTTTTGAATATTTTTCGTATTATGCTTCACTCGTGGATCAATTTAAACTAGGAGGTACGGCCCAATGGTGGGCTGCAATATTTAGTTTTCGAGCTGCTTTTAAACTTTCTTTTATGATTTCTAGATTTCTCTCTTTTATGATTTTTAGGTCGATTCTCTTTCTATTCTTTTTCATAGTTCCCAAACATCTTCCAGTTGAAAACATCTTTCAGTTCAATCATGACTATAAGACTATAACAGATCCCTTCGCAAATAAATATCGATTAACAATCAGCCTGGAAATAGCCATAGCTGTAGCTGATACAAATTTACAGGTCGATTTCGCATAACAAGGTAATGATGTTCGGGATGTCCTTGGATTCTAGGACGGTCAGAACCTCGTGCTCGTGCATAACTTTAATAATCTCTCTTTTTCACAAAAACTTAAAATCTATTTCTATTATATCAATTGTTCACCCCTTTTCAGCCTGAAATGCTGTTCACGAGATCGGAAATTCGGAATTATATATATATATATATATATATATATATATATATATATATATATATATATATATATCTTAATTATATTTTTAATTTTCAGTAGTAACTGATCAACTATATTTTATTTTAACTAAAAATTTTAAATACAATAACATAATTGTTAAATTTTACAGTGAAAATGAAAAGAAGGAAACAATGTAGGTATTATTAAATACGTTCATTATTAAAACACCCTAACTATATCGATCAATGTCATTTTCGACTTCGTAGCGTATGCTTCGTCACAATTTCTGATAAAGAACTCATTTTCGTGTGCATGCCGTTAGATGTATCGTGATTCAACTTAAAAAAGTCAGTATAGTTGTAAATAAATCAGCACGAAATGGGAAAGTAGTAAGTGTTGGAGTAGGTTCGCGAATTATGGAAATTAGGAGTCTATGCAGTCTGTCAATTTGAATGAATGCATTTTGAAATTACATCAGAACAAAAAACCCATTATTGGAAAAAAGGCAATAGATTTTTACAGGGTTATTTTTGTAATTTTTGTATACACCATGACGTTATTTTGCAGTGATAAAAAAATCACGAAATTGCATTTTTACATTGTTACACTCAAATTTTTATATTTTTTTGCAACAATATTGTTAAGTGTAAGTGCAACAGAGTTCTTAAATGAAATGGTATATGTCTTTTTTCGACAAGGTTTTTCAGAAATGAGGACCGGCCACTCGAGTGTCGTCATCTGAGAGTTCTAAAATCTGCATTATGTGACGAGCTTTATGTAGCTTGGTCAGTATTGTTGTAATAAGGCAATTGGGCGAGCTTGCATATATGTTTTTTTTCCTTTAATTGGGTTTCTCGCCACTATCTAAAACTCAAAAAATTTCAAAAATACAAATATATTCCAAATAAAGGAAAAAAAAGAACACGCCACAATCATTCAGACATTACTTGCATGTATGGTCTAACGACGGGCTGCAATATTTATTCTTTTTTTAATTTCCGCTTTGATGTGATTAATGTACGTTGCCATGGATCCAAAGTATAGGAATTCATTTACCTATTCAATCTCTTACTCTTGGAGCAGATTTCTATTCGTGTTGCTCCCAGTTAATTTGTTATATTTTTTTCTGTTGATTAGCCAGCAGCCCAAAACTTTTAGTTGCGGTTTCTGAAGGGTTGTCCAATAAGAGTGTTAGAAGTTTAAAATGAGGTACAGTGATAATTACAAATGATAATCCGATAATTTTTATTTTATCTTGAAGAACGAATAATGGCATTATGTGTTGAATATAATGTCGTTCAAATACCCCCCTCGCCTTCGTCTGGTAGAATGCATTCTGGAGACCTAATTTTCTATTACTCTTTCACACATGTCGCGTAGTATATTTTCAAGAGTGACTTGAATGTTTCGTTTAAGGTTAGTTGTTTAAACCAGAGATTTAACATAACCCTATAAAAATATTCCAAAGGCGTGAGATCGCATGACCTTGGTGGTCAATAACGCGTCCAGAAAAACCTTTCTTGCAATATGGAAAGATGTGTGAGAAGTCTTGTTAAAAGAAGTCATTGTTTATTTAAATATTTATTAGTTTAGGCTGAAGATATGCTGTTAGCATATTTCTGTAGCGTTTGTCATTAACAGTAACATTCCTTCAGTATAAAAACTGCACCAAACAGTGACTTTCTGAGGATGAAGAGGTAACTCCTTACCCAAATTCACTTGAGGATTTTGATCGGCCCAAATCCTGTAGTTATGTTTGTTCCCTCTCTTAATTCTCACACTCTTATTTGAAAACTCTTTAGTACTAGATATGCCACTTTTATGTGTGGCTGAGTATGGGTTATAATTTTCGCATTATTCACATATGCGGATTGCTTTCATTTTAATATATTTATTACATATGGTACCTATTAATGTTATGTTGGCATCGTCTACTATCTTTTCCAAGGCCCGAATAAAAAGTATTCAATACATGACATCTCCCTGTCTCAGATAGCTATTTGTGTGATACTCCTGGATATTTCTTTCTGTTTGGGTATTTTGCCATCGACTTTATCTGTTGTCATTTTTATAAAATCTACCATGTGTTTTGATATTCCAAAGTCGTCCATTGCCGAATAAATTAGCATCCAATTTAAAATATTTGAGTAGTCAATTTATGTGATCTATAAAGATGTGTTGAATCTGTTTTCACATTCTTGGGTTTTTTCACGAATTTGTCTTAATGTTGCAAATTGATCTATAGTAGATTTACAAAGATTACACTTCGGAAACCGGTCTGATAATTTCCGCAACTACATTTAAGAGTGAGAACTATATAATTTTTGCATTGGTGGATTGTGCATTACCTAAATTACATTACATTACCTTAAATTGTATTTTGACGCTTTACTGTTCGCAATCATTTATTCCTGACATAATAATCCATATATAGATTATCCAGTAGAAATATCCAACCAGTAGCAGTATCCATCCAGTAGCAGCATCTCATCTATGGCTTTATATTTGTTTGGCAGAATAGCTCGTACAATACAATTCCTTCATATCGAGTTTCGTTTTCTTCGTTTAATTGTTCCATGTCTTGCAAATTTTTATTAATGAACTTTTTCTCTTATGTAGATTTTTTCCTGTTATTCTCGTATTTATGTACTTATTTACTATTGCCCGTGTTCCTCTGTCCTGTATCTGATTATAGGTTTCATTTTTTAACTTTGTTATTTCTAGACACCCAGCGTCAAAATATTTATATTTATTAGTTTTTCTTTCTCATTCTGTAATTTCTTCTGATTGTTCTTGTAATACGTTTTTAAGGTACATCTACTGATTATTTATGGGACTCAAATGTTTGCTGATGGGGGTATCGAAAACAGTCTAGGTTATTGACATTTAGATTGCAACAAATATTCGAGCAAAACCTACAGTCTAATAAAGACGTATCAACAAATCCTACCTCTATGTCCTTGTCGTGTGCCCTGGACCCTGCAAAACACACATTAATATATATTAGGTCGCAACTAACAGAGGAAGATAAGGTACTTAAATGGAATCTACATAATAACACATATGACAATGGGGAAAGAGTAATACAATTCGCTGTAGGTATCTGAACCTTAGCTGTACTGTACCGCTTAACATTAGGGTAAAGAGTACAAAGTTTCACGCAAAAGGATTCATAAGGGAACATGGGTCTTAGCTGATGGATATACAGTAAACTATTTATAACATGTCATGCTAGATAGCAGATCATATTGAAGTGTGCTTGATGTGATGAAGCTACAGAGGAGCGTCATCAGAATTGAACGCAAGGCATGGGCGAGTATCAGCCAGTCTTTAGAAAGGGACGCTCAACATTAAATCATTTGTTCATAGATCCTCAAATAATGGAGAATACAATCGTATTTGATACAGTTTTATTTCAGATGTTTGTAGATTTAAGGCAGGTATAGGATCGCGTGTAAGGAGCTATAGTATACGAGGCTATGGAGAAATTGGGAATACCAACTAGGCTAATTAGATTAATTCGAATGACGATGTTTAATTCCAAAGCAGTAGGTAAAATTTGAGATCAATTAATTGTATCTCCATCTCTATATTATTTCTTCTTTCCCTTATATTAATTCCTCATTTTTTTCCTGCATAGAGATGTTCTTGGTTGAAACTCCCTTTTTTATATCTTAATCTCAGTCTAGAATTCTGTTATGAAGCTTTTCGCTCGATGTATCAATTTATTACGAAATCAGTCAAAGGCTTATTTGAATGAACATTTCAAAGCTATTAAAACAATTAAAAGCTATTCTGCATTTCTTCAACATATTATAACAATATATAGAAACATATTTACCATTACGACAGAGATGAAGCAATAATCCAAACAGCAAGTCGAAGTAGGTGTAACTTCGTCAAATAATGTGGAACTGGTTGTATCTGTATGAACCGTCATGGCTACAGGTTATTGGCATGTTCATAGTGTAGTCTTCTTAATCTGTTGCGCAAAATGCATTACCATATCCCTCGTTGATGGTACGATTTACTACTGAACATGAAGGTTAATCAGGCTAAATGTCCACATCTCGGGTTGTTGCTACAAACCTCTAAGGCTTACTTTTTGAAGTGATTTAACATCACATGAGCATTATTCACTTGGTTTGGTGTCCGGCGATTACCGCCTCTTCCCAAACCTGAAGTTATGGTATATTGGAGGAAGATTTATTTCAAATGATGAGGTCAAAGTTGAGATAACTGCTTATTTCGCAGATTTGGATAAATCACATTATACTGCGGATATGAAAAAGTTGGAATGTGTTTAATTACAACCTAACAACGTTGAAAATTATAAAAATATGTTCTCAAAGATCTTGTGTTTTCTTAGGCTTTTGTTTTCGGACGATCCTTAAAATAAAGACAATTTTGAGTAAACTTCCAAATTAATTAATGTAAAAACCTGAAATGAATATTAAAAATATGCTTTCATTAATTCAATTAATAAAAGATGGAAACTAAAACTTAAATACCACTCTAATCCGTAATAATTAGCCCATTTAAATGGTGCCATTTTTTGCTTTTTAACACACGAAAAACTATTTCAGTCGATAATAGGTTTATCGTTCCAAACTCCCAATTCAATTAATTTTAATAAACCCGCATATTTAACGAGGTGTCGATGGAGTGACAATGACTGTTGACCTTTTGGCTTTGAAAATTGCGAATATTGCGAGATGTGTAAACTGGAATATAATCATTGCGCATTATGCAAGTATTGTCTGGGATTAAAATCGATGGGTGTGGATGAAATGATATTTGAATATAATGATAACTTTGTTTGGTTGTTTCTCGAGTTGTCATTTATGGATTACTTTCGTTCATCTGTCTGATCATTCTCTGTCCATTCTCATCTAATTTAAAGTTTTCATTATAACTTTGAGAACATATTTAGCGATATATTTAAATGTACTGGTGGTGATACTTTTTGATTTATACGACAATTAACTGTATTACTAAATAGAGGTAAGTAGACGAACTATGACTTGTTTGATTACTAGGAGGAAAATTTCATTTACATCTTAAGACCGGTTTCGTTCTTTAAGAACTCATTAGTTAAGCTGAGATGTTTTCCTCTTGAAGTAATTGAATTAGATTCAGTCGTTTCGAATTCCGAAAATCAGACAATTTAGGTGAAAGATTCCCAAAGTGGTCTATATCGACCCCCAGGAGTCGACTCCAATCTGCATGGAGAACATGTCAGTGAAAAGAAAAAATTGGGGGTGCATGAGATATAAGTGGGGGTCCAAGAGAGTTGAAACCTAAAATTTTAGCTTTTCACAAATGGAATAATCCACATAACACAGATAATATGTACCTAAATAATGCTTATGATAGACATATAAATTACCTGTGAAGGACATGTGTCAAAAGGACAAGTGTTCAAAACATAAGTGTTTATGAAACGTACTGAAGATATGGAGTTAAATTCGGGGAACTTTATGACTCCGTGCTTTAAACATGGGAAAATTCGAGATCGATGATGGGATGACGATCATTCTCCATCGACGAGTTAAACCAGGAAATTGATTGCTTTGCATTTTAATTAAATCTAATTGCTAGAATATTCTCTTGAGTTCAGTCAAATAATAATATTTTAAACTTTCAATCATTTCAAAATTTCAATTATATCCGAAGTTATAGGAAGCACCAAAAGGGAGCGCGGCAGATACTAAACTTGAAACTCAGGTAATGGTCGAACCTTTACGAAACCATAAAGTGTTGACAAACGCTTTCTTTCATTCACTCCTTCCCTATAATAAAAGTATTTGGATTTTGTTTTTGGTTTGGCAAGTATTTGGTTTTAGGCTCTGACGCCGTACTTTTTTCTTTTGCGTATTTCTCGAAACTACTTTTTCAAACTGGTGGACACGATATCTCAAGATCTACTTAACCGATCTTGTTCAAATTTATAACACATTTCTTTATAATATTATACATCTCGCTACGCAGGATTTTTTTCATTGGGTGCCTTGTTCAAAAGTTATAATTTTTTTTAACCCAAAATTTGGATACAAATTTGCACATTTTTTCAAACAGCTGCCATTTCTACAAAAAATATTTTTTTCATCTACGTTGCGCGATAGCTGTTACCTTCCTCAGTAATGGATTTTTTTTTAATTTTGATTTCACATAATGCTTTACAGAGCAATCATGTCCACCGCCAGCGAGGATTTTCAAAACAATGTCCTATTTGATGGCCCATATCTCTGCCATTTTATAACCTCTTCTTCTATATATATATATATATATATATATATATATATATATATATATATATATATATATATATATATATATATATATATGTATATATATATATATATAGTGCTTTTTGATTGTTTTTGTTTCTGTGGACAGTTCCTTTTTCTATTATTATGTATTTTCTGTTCTAGAAATTCATTTTTCACAACAATTTCCTCATCTTGATGGTCTATTAATTTTATTAGTTAATATTATTAATTAATTGCATGTTATTAATTGTTTTAATTTTCTAGTTGCGGTTGTTGATGGAAATTGGTTGATGTTACAGTCTGTACCTTCTATGTCTGTATATGTTAGTCGTTAAGCTATTGTTGTTGTTGTTGAAAATACTGTGATCGTGAATAAATATATTGCGTAGGGGCTGGTTATCAATAAAAGTTTTAAATATAGCCTGCTATCGTATTAGAGTAGGACTTTAATGGTATTGAAGAGCTTGACAATAGTTTAATATAGTACCTCCAATTATGTGTTACTTGGTCTATTTATAATTAAGCCATTAGCTTGCTGAATTCCAAGAGAATATCGTCACAATACTGAATTTGAAAGTCGAATAGTTAGTTCCTGGACTATAACGACTGGTACAATTATTTTATGGACAACGCACAAAATCTTATCGCCTTCTGCTATCCGTGAGATACACAACTGTGTTCGACTAAAGTCAAGCGATGATCATATTGAAATGCCGTTACATTTTGTGATCGCACTGTCGTCTATCGGAAAACTACCTAACTTTTTACTCTATCCTCGACTGGGTAATAAAAATAGTTTGCATTCTATTAGAATAAAAGTGAAAATATACTCAATGAATAAGGGTTTCCAATAGGGGTTCTCGGACTTTAACAGTGTATAGCGGCCATGTTGGTGAAGCTATAGTTGTCAAATTTGGGGGATATGATAACTAATGTTAGGCAAATCATCATGGAATGTTACAGTGTTTAGCAAGTCGTGACAATCAATAGACTTTGCTATAAAAATGAGTACTCAGTTCGAACTACGTTCCGTGCGCTACCTGATTTTTACGGTAACAACACTCGTACGTCGTCGAAACGTGAGTTCTGTAGAAAACATTGCTGCGGCGAACGAGAGTGTGATATCTCATACACAACTTGTTTTATTTACATTTATAGTTCGTGCGCCCTTAATGGAGGTCCTAATATAACATATTTTAAACACATGAATCAAAACATGTTTTGAGTGTTGTTTTGGGAGATATTTTTCATGCTACTAAGCTACAGTTTTTGTGTTTATTCCATGAGTTCGCGGTATAGAGTAGGTTTAATTTTTCTTGAAATAGCTAGAGGATACACGAGTACTAGCTTCTGATACCTAGGTAGCTAAAAAACAACTTTTGATAAGTCACTTATAATATAGAGCCACAATTATGTGATAACATGATTGAACCAGTTTAACAGAAAACGATCACGTGTAAAGAAACATGAAACAGATATGTGAATAGTATTAATTAGTTTTTAAAACAAAAATTGATATACACTAAAATTTTGAATTAAATAACGAAAAACAAATTTCGCTTGCTTTTCAATACTCTATTAATTAGAGACATATTCTCTAATAGTGTTTAATTTAAAGCCGCGTCTTCACTTGAACACGAACGCGAATGAAGCAAGGCGAGCTAGCACCGGATCGGGAAAAATATCTGCAACGATACAATTTTTGATTTTCTCGCCGAGAAAATGTCGAATGAACAATAATCAGTGGCTTGTGTCAATTTTATATACATTTATAACTTATTAAAACATAAAAAAACATAGATGTACATATGACCAACATATGACCTCCCATCAACTTGTAGATATACTGGATTCACTAACCGGTTAAGTTAGGGAAGAACATACCACTTTGCTACTTCTTGAATATAACCTTCTTCTGTGTGCTGCCTTTAGTCACGACGAAGTGAAGTATAGTCCGTTTCAAGATATTTCGTTGTCCTTCCGCAAAATGTTAACTGCCCCAATAAATCTTAACAAAAATATTCCTAGTTTTTTAAAAGGCGCCACAGCCGGGGTAGTTTAACTTTAACTGAACAATTTTAGGAAAAATAAAATATTGCTAATTATGATTAAATTATTATTATTCTGCTCATCCTAAATGTGGATTCTCAGCTTGTGCTGGTCGATATTCCAATGATAAGATGAAAAAACAATTCAACTTCTCTCACCGTAACATAGTATTTTACGAATAATGTGACACGACTGCAAGAGCACGGCACGGTTTGGTTTAGTGTGGTAAAACTCCGGTCCTCATTTGTAACCAATTTCATTAAAGTACTGTTTGAATCAATGAAGTTTTTTCTTATCCTACTTTCGTGATTGAGACATACATTTTTTACGTTTACAAGGCCTCTACCCCCCAACTTTTTTAGGATGTATAGTCTCTTCGTAGATAAGTTTGAATGCAGGCATCCGAACTTTGTTAATGTTCGGCGTGTCAACCTATCAAGTTCATCAAGATCAGTTTCTGACCATTTAACAATGCCAAAAGAATATGTCAAAGTTGGCACTGCCCAACCGTTGATTGCTCTAATGAGGTTTCCGCTATTCAGTTTAGTGCTTAAAAGTTTTATAAGCCTCTTTTGATATAGAGTGGAAAAGTCCTTCTTTAACTGGTTATGATCAAGTTTATGCTTTTGGGGTATTCCTAACTATTTGTAGGATTCTTCTGGTGCTAGTTGTTGTATGTTACAGAATGTTGAATGTTGACTCTGAACCTTTCCTTTCTATATAATAATGGTAGAACATTTGTCTAATCCGAATGACATTCTGATATCCCTACTAAATGTTTCGGTCGTTTTTATCAAGGAATTTAGTTTTTTTCTAGTTTCTCCATATAATTTAAGGTCCTCCATATATAGTAGATGAGAGAGCTTTCTTGGATTCCTCATGTTAAGTTTATATCCAATATTGCTGTTGTTTAGTAGTGTGGCCAAAGGGTTCAAGGCTAGACAGAACCAAATTGGAGAAAGGGAATCTCCCTGAAAAATTCCTTTCTTGATATTTGTAGTAGCAATACATTATTAATCGACAAAAAGATTCGTTTTCCACTTCCCCATCAGGCACCTTAAAGAATTAATAATTTGGGGGCTAATTTTATAGAAATTCAGAACATCAACCAAACAATTGTGAAGGACACTATCGAATACTTTCTTGTAGTATATGTAGCAGATATTTAAGTTGCGTTTTCTTTTTCGAGCTTGCTCAAGAACTACTGCATCGATCGTGAACTGTTCCTTGCAGCCCATACTTGCTCTTATACATCCTTTCAGCTCTTCTTCAAAAATGTTGTTTTTATCACAAAGTTGGTAGATTTTTTCATTGAGTAGGGCTGTGAACAGTTTATATAATACTGACAGACATGTGATTGATCTGTAGTTACTGGGTTGCCTAAGGTCCCCTTTTTTGTACAGTAGGTATGCCTTTGCCTTCCATTAGGAAGTTGGGGAAAGTGTCTGGATTTATTAAAACCTCTTTAAATGCATTTGAAAATACGGGATAGGCGGCTGTAAAGATTTTAATCCAGAAGTTATGCAATCCATCTGGTCCAGGCGCATTCCCGCTGTGAGTCTTCCTGACAGCAGTGCAAATTGTCAATTGCTGTGAAATCGTTACACGTCATATCTGGGAGAGCATTTGTCTGCTCTTGAATGGTTTTAACCCAAGGAGCCAATTTTTCGTAGCGATCTGATTTTTTCAAAACGATTTCCAATATTCCGCAAATGAAGACACATCCATATCCTCAGGTTCTGAAAAAAAATATTATTATTATTAGGTATGACTAAACATTGTTTATTGGTTTGTGTATTTTGAATTTATTAGTCCAATAAAAATAGTTAAATAGATACATTTATCTATTAGTACAATAAAAGTTATAACATAAATTAAATTATACATTTAATTTGGTTTCGCTCTCACTGTCAGTTTGATTTACATTAATAATAAGTGGTTCAATATTATTAGTAAATAATACATAGGAATCTTCTATTTTAATAACATGGTTAATCGAATGTATTCAACTTTCTTTGAAAATACTGTCTACAACCTTCCTAATTAATGTTGCACTACTTGTACTTAGAGTCGGAGAAATGTTTCCTGCTCTAAAATTCGATTTTACCTGATATCACATATGCTTAATAGAATTGAAAATGCAGTAATACGGGGGAAGGCGTAAAACCGTATGTCCCATATCTGCAGCAACGGTATCACATACATATTCCTTTTTGATATTAAATTTTTTTATATGTATTTTCGAAGCAAATATCGTTTTTTAACATATAGTTGTGAATTTTCAATTTAGTGTTATTTACATTAGGAACTTAATCCGATAGAAAGAAAACCAATCTTTAAAGATTTCGCTGTGGTGTCGTCATTATAATCCAAAGATGAATGTTTAATAATTTTGGAGGGCAACCGTAAAGAATTTGGAACCCATCCATCCTCGGAACCAGCATGTAAAATTGTAATTATTTTTCCCTTGTTTGCTGGGGCTTTGGTTTGGTATTTTCTTGATGTACTTACCCATCCTTTTGCTGGCGTCTCATGTGTATCGAACCATGTTTCATCAAGGTAGATAATGGGATGATTTTCTAATCTGTATTTTTTATATAGAGTATAAGTAGTCAAACCGCCATCGTCGCAATCGTTGTGATTCTATTAATATTTGTCTTTTATTAATGGTTCGATATGCAAAACCCAGTTGAGATAATATTCTCCGGAGGCTAGTTCTGCTGCATATAATGTTGGTTTCATCTTGCCTTAGTGACTGTTGCAATGAATGCAATGTAAGAACACTTTGCTATTCATACATAGTATACATTTTGCTTCGAATTAAGTCTTTATCGTTTTCGTCCACACATTTGCTATTATCACTATCACTACGGAGATTTTTGGCCTTAATTGGCTTAGTTACTATATCTTTAATTATAGACAACCGAGTTTTTGTTAATGAAGACGTTTCTGCCGAGGCTGCATTTATATTAAGCCCCCTATTTAATAAAGAAACATACACATTTCTAACAATTTGCTGAGCATCGGGCGATAAATATTTTATATTAAAATTAGCACTGGTGGAGGCACAATGATCATTATCTTGCCAAGAATACCACATTTAAAAATTACGATCCAAAATATAGAACTGTACTGTTTAAGATAAGAATGCGAACTAAACTAAAATATTTCGAAACTACTTAACCGGGTATAAAATGAATTTTATCTTTTTCCCTGTTATTTATTAAGCTCCGCCATGTTTATGTTTCTTGCAACGGTTTTTGTTGCAAGAGTTGCACTTGCAACCCTGTGGGTGTCGTTATAGCAGGGGTTGTTAAAAGTTTATTGCAGCCAATCGGTCAAAGATATGTCTTGAAACGCACTATACTTACACAATCAATATTACACAATACCTTAATGCTTAGTGTGCGCTGGACTGAACATCAAACTGAAGGTGACATCTTTTTTCACCTCGCTGTGATTCTTCTTCAGCCATCATATCTACCTAAATAGAATTGCTATTTATTTTTGAAGATGATTTGATACCAGATGATACATTTCAATGCTGTTTCCTGTGTTATTATAATCATTCCCTATCGAAGCTTTAAGGTTAGATGTAGTACAAGTTTGCAGTAAATGACTTTATACTGCGGTAGATCATTTCGATACTTAGTTACTCGATTACTTATTTCACACATCGCTTTGTAGAAAGTTCGTTTTTGATAGTTGATCATAGACGATGATCTCGAACATTATTTATACGCCTACTCTTCTTCGATTTTGGGCATTATCAAAATACACTGGACAAAATCTCATTGACAATTTTTCGAAATAAAAAACCTCTGTTCCTAGATTAATAATTAAGTCTTTTTTTCAATTTCACTTAGCTGACAATAAATTTTATGTATTCTTGATCTAGTCAATTTAATATCACTTCTTCAAACATTTACACAGGAACTATTTTAAATTTTAAAACCCGAAAAAAAAATCTAAAAAGTGCTTAAAATAATTTCTTTGAATCTAACAATGTTTATTTCAACCCGAAGAGATTTATCACTAAATACCAAATCACTTTTTTAAACTCCTCGGCGCGCTTTTTGATAACTATGTTATCATATGAGGATATCATTTAATCTAATTGTAAATCTAAAACTATGTTCCATTTATATGACAACCATACCTAACGAAGCGAATAAAAATCATGAATCGTAAAGTGAACTGAGCGTTACATTAATAATTGCAAAAAGTTGACTGAAAGGAATAGATCCTTTATCACGGTTCATGGTTTTCACGCCTTTTTCAATTTTAGGCCTATTATTATTTATACTTTAAACTAGTCTAACTACTAATATCTATTATATTATAATATCTATCTGTTATAACCATTCGCTTTATTAATCTATTTTCCATAAAATTTAATCTAGCCAACTTATTTTGGAAGCTCTGATTCGAATCGTTAGGAATGTATTTCGAAGTGATGGTGTTTGTTTTTCTAAAAATATCAAAATCTAACATATTTTTATTGTTTCTACTAACTAAAATAAAAATAAATAGTAAAACATTCGTAAACACTATGTTTTGGGATTTACCATTTAAGTTCCGTAAAATCTTCTAAATTTTCATATTTTTTTAATCAAACATTGAAAAAACGTCATCCACATATCTTGAGCACGGAAAGTAACTGAACTTCACTTTGGTTTCAAATATACTCATGAATAAGTTGGCTAAGAACGGTGATAGGGGATTACCTATTGCCTTTCCTTCTTGTAGTTTGTATAACCTAGTATTAAGCTGAAAATAATTTTGCTACATAGGTAATCTTGTTGGAGATATGTAATCAGAAATAATATTGTTATTGAAACCGCTTAACTCGAGCAATTCCCTCAGGTATTTTAAGGTATGTGGAATAGGGATACTCGAAAACAACGATACGCCTACAGTTCGACGAGTCAACAGACGTGTCGAACTTGACGCAATTTTTGTGTTTTGTCCGATATGAATGCGAGGCGCCATTTAAAGAAAATATGCTATTTGGAATAAATCTATCCCTAATCGTGCAACTGGCGAAGTATTAAAACATTTTTATTGATGCAACGTAAGACCAAAACTTGAACTTTTAAATGCATTACGGTATGTACTGATGGTGCGAAAACGATAACTGGGAAGAACAGTGGTGGTATTGTAAAATTAAAAGACATGCCACATATGGAAGGAGGTACTATTTTCTTCACAGAAATGCGCTTGCTACAAAAATATACCAGATAATTTAAAAAATGTTTTGTGAGAAGTCGTATAAATTATTAATTTTATTAAAAGCCGATCATTACAGATTAGACTGCTTTCCACATTGTGCGAATAAATACGTGCCAAATACGACTCACTGCTTTTTTATAATGAAGTCGGGTGGTTGTCACACGCAAAGTTCTAACGAGGTTTTTTGAATTGAATTCAGATGAATTGAAAATCATTTTAACAGATAAAAAAAGCTGATTTCTAAGTCAAGCCATTTCTGTTTTGCAAAATTAGTTACTTTATTACATATTTTGGAAAATTTTGAAATATTAACTTTAATAAAATTGGGAGATGTTTTATTAGCTTTGCATTACTTGAGAAACCAAATATCGGCTCCAATAAGCCTAATTTTGGTAGTGTTTTTATGATAAAGATTTAGTTCCGCTGACTGTGTAGCTATCGTAGATCAATGCTTTTATTGGAACCTTCTGCGTGAAACACTAAAATTTGAAAAGAGATTTGCCACTAAACACCCAGTCACTTTTTTAAATTTGTCGACGCGCGTTTCGCCAACTATGTTAGCATCATCAGGAGATGATAATCTAATTTTAAATCTAAAATTTTGTTCTATTTATATGACAACGGTCCCTAATGAAGCGTGTAAAAATTATAAACTGTGAAGTTAACTGAACCTGAACGTTTTTCACGGTTCATGGTTTTCTTCTATTTTTTATTTGAATTCTTTCATACGCATTCAAGATCCTGTTATTACTTACTTAACAAGTCTTAAATTACTAAGATCTATATTGTGGTCAGACTCGAGTGCATGTTGGGTAACACAAGATTTTTTTTTCTCCTATATCTAATGTGGTCAATGTGTTTTTTATATCTGGTTAATATGGATCTTTTAGCTTGCCTAATATACATCCGATCACAATATTGACAACTAATTTCGTAAATCCTCTGCTTTTCTAAGTTGATCTAGTCATTTACCCCTCGTTATAGTACCCAAAGTTTACAAAAAAAAATCGAACACTCCTGAGTGACGCAATTACTATATTAGTATAATAATGTTAGTAATACAATCCTTGGTACAAGGTGACTCACGGGATATGGACTTTTTGGAATGGGTAGTATTCGGTTAGTAGTGGGAGAGGGGGCCCGCGAGTGTCTATCAGCTCTCCTTGAGATCCTCTTTAGCTGCTACATCGGGAATCGGGAACCTTCAAAACATTCACTGGTCTGGCCATTTTGTCAACAAAGTTAGAAAAAATGGTCCTAAGATATTTGATTTTAATATTAAATAAAAATTTGCTTGTTTTAATCTCCGGGGAAATGATATGATATTTGAATATATATGGTATAATTTGTCCACATATACACAGAATTGATTAGTTTTCAGAAAAATTGAAAGATAACACTAGTTATATTATATTACAACAATGACAGTAATGAAGTAGTTGCCAATGGGAGCCACAATTACTGTTATCAAATCCAAGGAAATCTTCACATTTTAAAACGATCCCAGTGTTATTTATGTATATGGACATTGCAAGAAGTTGCAACGGTTTTTATTGAATATGATTAATCAGGGGCAGAAAATTTAGAACTATTGGAAAAATTTTATGTTATATATTACTTACCAAAATTATTGGATATGTAGATATATTTGAACGATCATAGAGAATCGCAGAAAGAAACGGAAATTTACTGACTGATTTACTGACGAAATTTACTGGAAAGCGAAAGATGTTCCCTGATGTGACCATCAAACCAATTAAAGAGTTTCTAACAAAATCTATGGGCCTATAGGCTAGCTATTAAAAAAAACTTATGAAGTCAATTTCAAATTTTAATGATCAAGTTATCAACTAATTTGCTGCTCAGAAATTTAAGAGGATGAACTTCAACTACGAACAGATTTAATGGTCATGGTCCTATGATGAGTTTAGCAACATTTTATTATCTAGGTATCTATTTGAAAATTTGATGTCTGACAGTTACGCTCGTATTTCTACACAGAAAAGTGTGTGTATGATACTAATAGATGTAAAATTTTCGGTTGCTATGCATTTGCCTGTCCCCATTCCAAAATTTGGTTATACGTGCCCCACCTGTTTTTCCCCCACGAACTATCGCTGCATAAAAAATTGTGGATATGATTGGATAAACGTGGTACTCAATCAACACAACTGGCAATTTTTGTTCTCAGAAAATTTCAGTGAATTGCATCAGACACCTCTAAACAGGCCAAGAACTACAGTATGGTGTGGTATGAACAAGTGCGGAGTTTTTCTGCTATTTTTTTCGAAGAAGATGCCACATCATCCGTTAATTCAAAAAATGGCATGTTTTTGAGAAAAAAAATGGAGTCATGCTTCTTTAAAAAACATCTGTTTTATGTAGACTACCTTGTATATGAACGTTCTAATCCAATCCCAGTCAATTTAAACTTTGTTCCATATACTTCTTTACAATCTCCAACAAGAGGAAAGTCATTTTCTCATGCAAACCCTTGCTTTTGTTGCGACCCAACAAAATAAATCGTTGTGCCGGTATATAAATCAGCACGAAACGGGAAAGTATTAAATGTTGGGGTACGTTCTAGCGTCAGGGAAACTCGAAATATATCTCCATCACGACCATATTTTAGTCCTTAAATAGGGTGAATATAATAACCTTGAAAGACACTTGTTGATGCTAGTCGTTTTAGGGGTATAATATGTCTGGTTCATGACAGGAAAACCCAATTAAAGAACACATTACATACATTGAATTACATTTATATTTTTTTCATATTAATATTTTAGAAGTTGTTGATATTTATTGATATGTATCATTTCTGAACAGTAATTCATCTTATAAATAAAAATCAAATGCTGTTCGTTGGTAAATGCATCACTTGAGAACGGCAGGACCGATTTGGTTAATTTTTGTTTTAGATGTTCGTAATAGTCCGAATAAAGTGTTTGTGGAAAGAAAAATTGTAAAAGTTGTCCGGAAAATTGGAAAATTTGGGGAAAAAGTGAAAGTGCTTTTTCCTACGGGATTTTTGTATGAATTCGAGACCATAACTCACGATTCGAATGATGGATATGCGTAATTTTTGTTTTGTTCTTTATGGTCTTGGAAAAGTTTTCAGAAAAAAAATAGCGAGACAATTACAAAGGAAAGTCGGAACAAACCGGTCAAACTGCAAAAATCATTATTTTTGTATGTATTCTCGATCATAACTGATGATAGGAACGACATATTTGGTTGATTCTATTTTTTTTTGTTTTGGTCATTATGCTCCTGGGGTGGAAATAACTCAATTGAAAAAAAAATCTGGAAGTTCTGGAGAAAAATTTATGAAAAACGCATTCCAGCCTAAATTAAAATTAAATTACTTTTGTTTTGTTTCTCGACCAGTCTATCAAATCTATTCCAGTCTATCAAATTTATTATATTTCTATTTCAATATATTTCACTACGTGAGTAAATGTTGTTTGACTTGAACACATTGTTCAAGTCAAACTTGTTGTTTGACTTGAACTCATTGTTGACAATTGAATTGAGTTGACATAATTTAATCGCATTGCAATGTCGCCAATAAGACGGAACAATCAGGTCGCAGAATTCGCAATGCTATTCGCTATGTTCGATCTAATCGAACTGCTGAGCAACACAAAGAGCGAAATGAAATTGAACGGAATCGATTATTACAAACACGTTCAGCACGTACACAAGAAGAAAGAGAAAATTCAAACGAAGATGAAATGCATTGAATGAGACATCATCAGTCAGTGAAAACCAATTGCGCGACAATGAATTTGAATAAAGAAACCTCATTCGCACATTGAGATATATAATAATATTCTTGGTTATTAAATTAATAAGCAGAAGGTGCACTTATATACACATTTATTTACTAAAATTTACAACTACTTTACTACACTTTTAGTGGGCAATTTTTCAGTTATTGTCTTAAGTACTGCAAGATTTGGCGTAACATAATAACTGGACTTCGGAATCGACTGGGAACTGACTTTAACGTGCAATTTTCAAATTGTGCTTTCTACTCATAATCTTCGCGTGCAACTCTTAAACGTATGCTTTCAACTCTCACTCTTTTTTTGTGATTTCTCTCGAACTATTCACGTGTAATGGGTTAACCCAAACTCTATTCGCCAATCTATCAACTCAAACTGTCGATTCGTACAATTTTCGGCCTTTTACCTCGAATTCCCACGTAGCCCTGTCCACGTGATAAGACTATAAAAACCTAACCTAAAGACTATAAAGACTAAAAAAATAACTAAAAAAATCTGTTCCTGTCATTTCTTGGGTTTTACTCAAGTGCCTCACTTCGCCCCTTTACCCGCTACAGAACCTTTCGCAATCACATTCCTCTGAAAGAATGTTTGTTTTTCTGGTGCCAAGTGCCATTACCCTCAATATCCACTTTAGGGTACTTGTAAATTTTATATTTATAACGAGTCCCTTTTTATGATTCTTCAGAAAAATGCGGGTGTTTATCTTTCTCTGATGGTGTCGTTTTTCAATTTCTATATAAGTCGAGACTTTTATTAATTTTGTATACATCTACCGAGCGAATTTTTTTTTTAGTTGTGAATGTTTTCACAACAATCGTGTAAAAAGACAAAAAAGTGATGTGTTGAATAACCATCGAGCTGCATTCCGTTATAACATGACAATTAATTACAGTACAGACCAATCCGTTGCTATTGGATCGATGAGCGTTATGTGTCCTCATTGGAAGGCATTGAAATAAAGAAATTCAACTCCTGGATTGCGTTGCGCAAGTGGCAAAGTCAAATTGGCGCCATTGGTTCCATCACCAGAGCTATTACGCTAAGTGGTTTCTAGAACAGGAACAAATTCCACACATTTCCTGACACAAATCCAGAAATACAACAGTTGCTTCCAAATGACTCAACAAATGTGGTTCGGGACAATTTGGTTGGAGATTCATTGTAATTTCAAATTTAATGGAAGAAAATAAATCATTTGGTTGACATTAAATTCTCACTTAATTCATTTATGACTTAAATTTTGGAACAAAACCGCATGGTTCCAAGTAGATCACATTCCAGGCACATTACACATTTCCAGCATTTCAGCGGTATACTGCCGAGAGAATTCATCTCGTACGATCTCTGTTTACGCATTTCAAATAGCTTTTCACAAAAACGATCACAATCAAATTTATTGAAATTAGGACAGAGTACCGTCTGTCGGGTTAGCTAGTGTAGAATATATTATTTTTGATTATACTGGATGAGTTACTCATATCCGTAGTTTTCAAAATTCGATATATTTTCGAGTTAATGATAAACAAAAATGGGGCTTTACTTTTTGAATAAAATATTGCATTTTTTGAATCTAGCACTGCACCTTTCGAATCTAGCTCTAGTTTTCAGGTTTAAAATCTTTTTCTTCGAGACATGAAGGACGGAATTTCAGTTATTTCTTAGATCTCAAATGTCTAAATTTAAGCGGTAATCGCTTATGAGCTGTAAATACAGCATCATTTGGATGTTTTAATAGTTTTTAAATTTTTAGTGAGCATGCAATCTACCTAATGGATAACAAGTGTTTAGTATGACAAATAAATGACATGTAGAGTATTACTTCAATGAGCGATCTCCTTTAAAATTTAATCTAACTCAAAATCTGAATTAAACCCGAAAATATTTCAATTGAAATCATATTTCAAATCATTAACATTTTAGTTGTTAATATTTATTGATATGTATCTTTTCTGAACACTAATTTATTTAGAATATATCATTTTTGATTATACTAGATGAGTTATTAATTTCTGTAGTTATCAAACTATTTACTTATTTTCGAGTAATGATGAATAAAAATGGGACTTTACTTTCTGAATAAAATATACGAGTTGTGTACTTTCGCGTTGCTAGCACCATTCCAATCTAATTTCTTTTACTATCTAGTTGTACTTTAGAATCAAGTTTTCAGTTTTAAAATATTTTTCTTCGAGACATGAGGGACCGAATTTCAGTTATTTCTTAGATCTCAAATGTTTTCTTGGTTTTCAAAGTTAATCATGATGTTAACTTTGAAACAATTTATATAAAGTGAAATCAGTTATACATTTAAGCAGCAATCGCTTATGAGCTATAAATCAGCATCATCATTTGGATTTTTTAATGGTTTTTAGATTCTTAGTGGCCACTGCAATCTACCTAATGGAAAATAAGTGTTTGGTATGACGAATGAACGATATATAGAGTATCACATCAATGATTTATCTCCTTTAAAATTTAACCTAACTCAAAATCTAAACTAAACCCGAAGATATTTCTATTCAAATCATATTTCAAAATCCAAAGATTATATGCTTTAATAAACATTCATAAACCGGAAAAATCAGTTAGACCATATAACATGGTAAATATATCATATAACATGGTAAAATGGTTAGCAAAGGAATTTTAAAATCCACCAAACCAACTATCCAGCTGTTCTTTAATAAACTCAACACAATTCATAAGCAAAGTCAAAAACACACATTTACAGGAACGCGAGTCCTTGATGTCCTTTGATGTACCATTTTTGTTTCCGTATACCTTGAAATACCTGACAGAGATACTTGAGTCAAACGATTTCAATAACAAGATTGTTTCAGAGTACATCTCCCTAACAAGATTGTGTATGAAGTAACATTGTTTTCAGTTTAATAATAGGTATTATGAACAAGAAGTTGAATGTTGAACAGCAGCTCTGTCACCGTTCTTGGTCAACTTACTCATGAGCAAATTGGAAATCAAGGCGAAGGACGTATTAAGTTACTTTCCAAAGCTGTGGCTGGGATATGTGGATGATATTTCTGCAATTTTTGATTCAAAAAATGAAAACTTGGCAGATTATGTTAAGGACTTAAATGAAGAAACCATAGTATTCACATATGAACTCGAGAATAACGATGAAAAAATAAAAATGAATTTGGGAGGTGTCTGAAGTCAATATAATGGTTTGAAGTGGTTATAATTGGAATACTGTATGTGAAGATAGATTAATTAGTTAACATAAGTTTAGATAATTTTTGAAAGATTCTTCGGGTTTTAAAAAGGAAGGGAACAAAAATAATTTCAAGGTTATACTGTTTGATGCTCATTTACAAGGGCTAAAATTATTTGAAGGGCTGAAATTAGTTGCCATGATTGTGATCGAAGATGTATTGGGCAAACTAAAAAATTCGTATTAGCCAGATATAAAAAACACATTGCCCGCATTAGATATGTGAGAAGTGCAAAATCTTGTGTTGCGCAATATGCACTTGAGCATGACAATGATATAGATACTAATTATTTATATAATACTTGTCAAATAAAGTGTAAATAATAATTGGGCTTTGGATAGGTTGAAAGCATACGCATAAAAAAATGTAAGAAATCATGAACCGGGATGTCTTATTATATAAATGAACAGAGTTTTCTGTTAGAATTAGACTAAATCATCTCCTGATGATGCTGCTATGGTTAGCGAAACACTTATCGAGAAGTTTAAAAAAGTGATTTGGTGTTTAGATAGTAAATCTCTTCGAGTTTAGTGTTTCACATCGAAGATTTCAATAGAAAAATTGATTAAAATCTAGAGTTTATTTGATTACTACATATACACATATATAATTTGGTTATTGAGTTATCTGGATTTTTTAGTCAGATTGGGCGGTAAGAGACATTTTCACTCTATACATTTCACTATCATCCAACATATTTAGCTGGTTAGCGAACAAATTAGGGCATACTGACACTCTTTCACTGTACTTCAAACAAAATTGGTGTATAGCTTTTTTAATGGATTCCAGAGGAATGACACTTTGTTGTTGATATAATAAGGCGCACTATACTTTGTTCTGGAACCTTTGAAGGATTGCAATATTGGACTGCCTGGCGGTGCCCTTCTGCTGAAGTCCAAACGGATTTAATAATGGTTTTGTATAAGAATACCTTACAGTCAATGAGCGAATATATTTGGTTTAGTTCAAGATCAAGCTGTTTTCGCTTGGTAAATATGCGGTAGATATGAGGTGAGGACATGAGGTTCTCTTGATCGATATGAGGTGTGTAAATAAATTAATAAGACTGGTGGCGTAGCATTCGATTTAGCAACACTATTAGCTTCTTATTTGAAGAAGGGGCAGGCTAGCATCTGATACACTTTCAGTAGATTTCGAGTTAAACTCCTTAAAGTCACTTGGGTATTCCTAGAATTTTTTTTGTGAACAGGATTTTTCTAGTGCGTTCTAGGTCACGCAAGTGAGTCTAAGTCACGTTCCTTCCAGGTCACGCAAGACTTCAACAGATCTATGGAGCTTTCCCGGATGACCCTTCCCAAATTTGGGCATTGTAATATGCGTCAGGGAAGTAGTTCCTCGTAAGAAAAGCATTGAACATGAAGGTGGTTGTATGTATATTTCACACAGTTCTGCAAAATTTTGAGTGCTTTTAATGTTGATACATTTTGTTACCAATTTTGCCTCTTTAGATGTGAATTTGTTATAAAGTTGTATTCAAAAAGTCAGTATTTCGTTTTCATCTTCTGTGGATAGTATATGTAGATAGGTGTGATAGTATGTTTAGAGAACTTCAGTTGTTTCTGTATGGTTCGTGGCTGAAACACTGTCTTCAGTTCTAATTGGTAGACTGTGTTGAAGCTTTCCTGTTGCTTTCCAGATAGAATACTACCGAATAGCTTCAGTTAGAGTTCGCTTTTCTAGATATTCTTGAATACTCTGGTTTTGTTTTTCTAGAATTAGCTTTTTTTAGCTCTTTTATTATTTTGTTTAATTGTTTCCTGTTTACTTTAGTTCTTGTTGCCATTGTTTTAGACATTATTTTTCTCCGTAAATCTCTGCATAATTGTCGGCGGTATGTCGATATTTGTTAGATACTCTTCATAGTTGGAAGTCGTAAATCATGTTACCTCACTCCTTATATGTTCTTTGTTAAGTTCAGAAGTTCTGCTTTTTTGCCTAGTTGAGTCTTTTAGCACATTTAGAGAAATTAGACACTCCTTTTTTTTCTGAATGATTGTTAGTGAGTTTTGTTGTTATGGTGCGAAGTTCCTTTTCCTTGTGTAGAATCTGTAAATAAATTGATATAATCACAGGTGATCGGATGACAAGTCAAAGCAGAATTCTGTCTTTCATTTCTTTGTATCAATGCCTTTTGTAATATAAAAGCCTATGACATATTGTGTTTTTATCTGATGACCAGTACGTTAATTCGCCAGTACAGATTAGTTGCAACCTGTTTGCTTTCATTGTTTTGTCTAATTCTGTCCATTTTGGCAGTAAATTGTAGATATTGTTATTTGTTCGTGTTGTTTCATGGTTTTTCCTATTATTATAATAGTTCATCCACGTGCTCTGCCATTTGTTTTTAAATTATAATAAAAAGTCATTGTACTTCAGAAATCGTCATGATGTGCGCGTTTTGGCCAGACATGAATGTTTTACATGTTTCTGCGGGCTATTGACGTTCTAAATAGTTATTTTGAATTTTAGATTTTCTTCCTTTGCAATTCTTTATCGAAGCGCAACAAAATCGATCTATGATTAAAGCAGATAGTCAAAAGATGATGGTAAAGGTGATTTTAGTAAAGATGAAAAAATTAATTGAAGGAAAATAATGTTAAGCGTAAGAGATGAGCTAATTTACATCCGGACATCCGAAGATGTTTATGCTATGCCTTTGGTGGGAGTGAAAAGGAAGCGTTTATTATGAGCTGTTATCTGAAAACCAGACTATTAATTTGGAGAAATATTAAGTGGATTAACACGTGCAATAATAACTAGTCATAAGTGGAGTAAAGCGTGCAATTGACCAGAAATAGAAACAGCAATCGATTAGTACTTTCTGCCAACATAAAGTACGTTGCATTTCATCGAGAAAACGATAGATTTGCACGTGCCTTTGAACACCCGGCCCAAACTTTTACAACTTGACCGGGATGTTTTGGTCTATTTACCGTACCCTTAGAAACAGCTTAGATGGTAAAAACTTTACTTCCTTGAAAGATTAAAAAAAACACCGAGATCAGTTATTTAGCCAAAAACCTCAGAACTTTTATGAGCCCGGTATTATCCAGCCACTAGAGAGTTGGAGAAAGGATATCAAACAGTATGGCACGTACTATTTTGATTAAATATCATTTTTAATAAATAATATTTTTCTTCAATTTTTGCATCAACATAAGAACTAGTTTTGATTTACAATTTTAAAAATTATATAAAATTATTATTTTATGGGACGAAGAAAAACGACAGGCAAAAAAGTAAAAACGAAAATATAAAAACGGGATATTATTATTTAAGGTAAATATTTAGTGCTTTTTTTAACTTTTGAAAAATAATTAAGAAAATAAATGGACATTAGAAATTTAATCTTAAAAATTTTAATTACAGAGATTCATTAAAATCTGTTTTACCACCTGTGCTGCATAGTGTTTATTTAAGGTATAAATTCTACTTAATAAGATTGAAAAGAAAATTGCAATCGTTTTGTTATTTATATCTAACGACATCATAGATTAAAAACTTGCTAAAAGCATGAACCATATTTCTTTAAATTAAATTAAAAATAAATAAAGCAAAATTGAAGCCAGAAAAATTGTAATGAATTGTAATATATTTTATCCCATTTATTCAATGTTTTGTCCGGTCAAATATTGATTTGTTCGGTCCAATGTGTGCGAGCTCGCGTTGTCATAGTGAAGAATAATCCTGCGTCACTAGTTATTTTTTTCAAAAACTTCTGGTAATCAATTGGTTATGAACCATTCAGAATTGACTATTTTACGATTCTCTAGTGGCATTGTAGCTACATGTCCATTTACCCCAAAAAACAGGTGACCATTTGGTTCGACGTGCTTCTTGTGCGAACAACTTTTGTTGGGTTTGGCTCATTTTGAAATACCTATACAGTCGACTGCTGTTTACTGTCTGGCTCATACACATAGATCTAAGATTCATCTTCTGTTTGTATGCTTGTCATACTAATGCCCAGGGATGCCTCAATCCCAAGGTATGTCACATGACTATCTTGCTTTATCAGTTCGCGCACAATAACCAATTTTGGACGATCTTTTTTAAAGTCGTCTATGGGCGAACGACGGGCACGATTAAATTCACTAAATCAGGGATATACAGTGGTTTTAGAAGGTGCTTCATCGCCAAAAGTGGAAGTGAGTTGATCGATGCATTGTTTTTGAGATAATCCTCGTCGAAAGTCGTAGTAAATCTCTCACGAAAATTTTTTTGACTGAGATGAAATTTTCAAGTCACTAAAAAACACAAATAGCGTTCATATAATAAAATGTTCTGAGTACCCATACAGTCAACAGTGTCAAACTTTACGACGTATACATCAGATGGTGCCTAGCAACACCATTGTTGCCTATTCCGTAAAAATACATTGCAAGCCTCGTATCTCAACCAGCATTTGTTGTGTTGTATTATGTGGGAAATGAGTTAATTCGATGCAGCTAAGTTTGCTGAATAAGTTGGGTATGCAAGAATTTCTCATTTGTAGGTCTTACAACATGTGGTTGCACGGTGTCGTGAGGAATAATATAGTGTATAGCAGCAACAGAACAAAAATAAATTCATGGTAACATTATCATAACAACTATATAGTTTGATGTACAATTAATACTAGAGCTAGACAATATTCTGAAAGAAGTGCACATTTAAGTAGTCTACAAACTAAATGATAAATTAACAGTCCTGGTAAAGTAGATCAATATGAAAAATCCAGGTTTTATAAAATTAGCTGTCAACATTGTGATCTATAAAGGTATCTAAGGCATATTGGGCACACTCCATAACCTAACATTTATTTATTTATTTATTTATTTATTAATTTATTAATTTATTAATTTATTAATTTATTAATTTATTAATTTATTAATTTATTAATTTATTAATTTATTAATTTATTAATTTATTAATTTATTAATTTATTAATTTATTAATTTATTAATTTATTAATTTATTAATTTATTAATTTATTAATTTATTAATTTATTAATTTATTAATTTATTAATTTATTAATTTATTAATTTATTAATTTATTAATTTACTAATTTATTAATTAATTAATTTATTTATTTATTTGTATGACATCATAATTATATTGAAATCCAACAAGACTTTATAAAAAAAATCTTTATTTATTGACAATTGATTTTAGATCTACACGACAGTATAAGTAGTAATGGAAATTAAGAACTAACTTGTATCTTATGCTACTCTTATTTATATATAAGATAAATACTTGGTCAGCAGAATGATATGTCTCATCTGAAATACAATATCCAAATGTAATGACTCATAGGAAATGACCATATAATTCCTCCCTCCTCAAGTTCGAGACGATGGGGTGCATTTCTCGAGGAATTGTGTGCCCATTTTTACAGTTTTGTACTTATAAATTAAATATAGTATTACAATTACTACAATAATGATTAGTACTATACTGGTTACAGATGATCGACTTTCTAGAGAAAACGTTTTTAGAGGTTGAACTTTTAATGTATTAACAGCTTCTAAATCGTCATGTATCGTTTGTAGGTCTATTTCCTTCAATTCAATATGTTCGATTTGTCTGACTAGGCTTTTGTTGATAATGATAGAGGGTAGTTTAAGTCTCATGTTGATTGTGTCGGCGTTTTGTGTGCCGAAATTTTCATTTTTTGTATTAATTTTGTATGGTTGTGGGATTATTAGTGAAGGTTCTTCAATAGTTTCAACATTTTTTTGATGAGGGCAAGAAAATGTTACTTTTTCTTCTAGAAATGGAATGATTATAATGGTGTTATCCTGCAATTGAGTAGTTGATGTTTGGTTGTAAGTAACCGGAATCATAGGGCAATGCTCTTTAAGGTTGATCGTATCCGGGATACATGGTTCTTCTTTATTTAGTTGGTTTTTTAAACACAATATTATCTGTTATATATACTCTATTATATATACTCTATTATCTGTTATCCATATACTCTCATGCATTTTTGATTTATGTTGAAGAAATCTTTTGGTCCTAGTAAGAGATAGGCATTTTTAACGGGCACGATTTGATTTTTTATAGGTATTTGGTAGATGTGAAAGAAGATAAAAGGTTTGTTAGATATTAGGGGTAATGTAACAAAAAATATAATAAGGTCATTCATTATTGTTACATCGGAATGAGTAGTTTCGTAATATTTAAGAATATTATCAAAAGGTATTCTTGTTCGTTGTTTAAATTGGGATATGATATTATTTAGCTCGGTGTACTCGAGAATGCTATGATGTAATATGCCTGTTTCAGCAAAGTCAGCAAAATTATTTTCCACATTGTCTATTAATAAGATGAGATGAGTAATCGTTGATGTCGTAGTTGTTAGTTGGGATAGACCTTTAATTTTGTCTCGTAGATTCTCTTGGTTAATTTTTATGTCTTTTAGAGTCGTATCGATTGATTTTGTTACTTGTTTAAGAATTGTTTGAGTTGAGTTTATGTCTTGTTGTATTTTAATATATTTGTCATATCTTTCTCCGTCGTTAGCAATGAATTGTACCAATGACATTAACTAATTTTCATTTATTTCTTTTAGGTGTAGTATAGTGTTTTATTAATTGATCAATTATTCTTGTTCTTTCAATTAAGTCGTGTGTTCTAGTCAACAAAAGTTCACGAAATGGTATAGATGAATTATTTATGGGGTCGTTAATGTGATATAATGTTAACTTTACTTTTATTATGCAATCTCTACTTTTTGTAAGATTAATATGATAATAGACATGGTGGTTTCCGGTTATAATGTAACTTGTCCCTTGGTTAATAGGTAGTAGGAGGTTGGTTACTTTTTCGATCTGATATTGTCCGTCAGTAATGGTTGTCACTAGGGAGAGGATGAATAGCAAGATGATGTTCATCTGAAAATTGCGTATGTCTTTTAATGTCCTTCGGATGTCTTTGATTCTAAAATTTGATTTTAACGAATATAGATTTTAAGTTCTTGCCGGTTAATCTCTGCGGCGTATTTATTAACTGGTTGGTTCCTTCCAGGATTCAGGGTCGTTTTCGCGTTTTTGGTTTAGTTTAGATAATACATTTGCTTTTTTTTTGCATTTAGTTTCAAGTTAATATTTTCGTTTAGTTCTTTAAAAAACCGTGCCATTTCGTGTATATAGTCAGTTTGAATTAGATTAATTTTTTTTTCGAAGTTTAATTGGTAGTTGAGATTACACTTTACGATCTGGAAGGGGGTATATTCGTGAGAAGAATGAATACTATTGTTATAGTTAAGGATGGCGATATCAACTAGCTCTTATATAGTTTTAGAACGATGTTCGTTCCGTAGTGCCACAAGGCTTTCCTTAAGGTTTGAGTGAAACCTTTCGATTGGAGAGTTTGAATTGGGATTATATGGGGTAGTGAAATGCAGTTCAATTTGGTAAAATTTACAAAGGTCTTATGTCAGGTGGCTCTTGAAGCTTTACGCATTATCCGTTGTTATAATGTTCGGGATTCTATGCTGTGAAAAATATTTTATAAGATTTTGACAGATTTCGATTGAATTCTCATTTAGTGGGTATGCAGCAGAGAGTGGAAAATTATAAGGGTTAAGTTGAGGTATTTGCTGTTTAAATGGAGAATTGAAATTAGGATTTAAGTTAGACGGTTTTGTTTTATTAATACTTGACGAGCTTCTTCGTTATTAATTTCAACACATATTTTAGTATTAATCTGCGTCGTTATCGTTTTTAATCTTTGAATATATTCTAAGTTAGTTTCGATTTTATTTTTTGTCAAGAAGATGAGCTGTTGGCGCAAATTTGATCTAGTAATCGGATCACTAAATTTTCGTTTTAATGCTAACTTAATGTCGTTCCAGGTCTGGAGATCTGGTCGTGTTAGTAAAAAATCTTCAGCTGTGCCGGTTATTTTTGATTTTATTGCCAAAAGCACATATTCTTGTTGTGAAACGTCATTATTAAAATATCGAATATATAATGTATCTATTTACTGTATGAAGGTGTCTAAGCAAGAAGGAGTTCCGTCGAATGTTTTTAATAAACCTACCGTAGATCTTAAAGCGTCATTTATTTTGAATTTAGGAGTTTCTTGTTCAAAGAAGTTCGTCAAATTAGAGTATAGAATTTGTATATTTTTGGAAGTAGATTGAGTGTTTTGTTATCTAGTCTAGTAGTAGTAAGTCTAGGGTACGTTATTCGTTTCAATCGTTTCGAAAATTTCTTCATAAATTTGCACTAATCTATTCAATAAGATATCTTAAGTTTAATCACACGAGATAATTCATAAGAAAATATAGTAAAAACAAAAATAAAATAAGGTAAAATGAAATAAAATATAATAAAAGTAAAATAAAGAAATAAAATAAGATACAATAAAATAAATAAGTCGTTTTTAAACTATTACTTCAATTCAATTTCTTAATTAAACAGGATTACACAATAATACAGGCTTTAAATCCACAGCCAGGTCCATCGTCTCCTCGATCACAAAGAAGTATTGTTCAGAAAGCACAATTATTATCAACTATTGATAATGTTCTGGGATTAAAACGTAGCATCGAAGAAAAGATTAAAAAGACATAACCACAAAATATTGGCAAGGAAAGATGTGGCAAAGAGGAGAAGATTAAAAAGAAAAACAAAGAGTACAAATGAAAACTACATGGTTTTGTAACATATGTAATAAAATAAGGGAAGAAAAGCTGATTCAATGCATTACATGTCACGCTTGAGTTAATGCAAAATGTGCTGGTGTGAGTCCAAAGATCAAGAATTATTTTTGTTTTAACTGTACTTAATGGTCCATTCTAAGGAACCATTGGTTCATCGCAAGAAACCGGTTTTCTTGGATGGAACACTCAATTTTTAAAAATTAATTTTTTATGATAATTATAAGTAAAAAAATAAATAAAATAGTTATGTTAGTTTGAAGATTACAATATTACAATTATTTTTCAGGAGGTTGGTTACTTTTTCGATCTGATATTGTCCGTCAGTAATGGTTGTCACTAGGGAGAGGATGAATAGCAAGATGATGTTCATCTGAAAATTGCGTATGTCTTTTAATGTCCTTTGGATGTCTATGATTCTAAAATTTGATTTTAACGAATATAGATTTTAAGTTCTTGCCGGTTAATCTCTGCGGCGTATTTATTAACTGGTTGGTTCCTTCCAGGATTCAGGGTCGTTTCGCTAAATGTTTTTATTAAGAATGGTTTTATAAGCTTATATATAAAAAATATTTAAGTGGTCCAAATTCGGTAACTCTTCCCTAATATATTATTTTAGGTTAGTTTCTAAAAGCAAGTGCCAGTTTTTATTCTTTGTCTCTCAGACTCGCCGCGCTCGAACTTGTGCGTGTTTTCAAGCATACTCAAGAAGCCGTTTCTTCTCCTCTGTTGGAGGATCATACCTGAAATGGCGCGTAGGACCTTTAATCTAAATAACTCGAACCAGGTTAACGAAATTAGGGGCTTACTGCAGAATAGTGAATTAGAAAACTTGCAGACAATTTGCAAACTTGCTTAGGCAGACACTGAGGATTTTGAGGAAGAGAGTGACATCGATGGATGGATGAAGTGGAGCAAGCTGATGATAATTCATCAACTAAACAAGATGGTGAGGACCTATCTTCTGATGAGGATTTGTCAGCTGCAAGACAATAATTTTATTTGGGAAGAGATAAAAAACCAAGTAAAATATAATGCCACCATAGAAAGAACGTCGTAGACTGTCGCATTGTATAATGATTCATCTTCCTGGAGTCAAAGAAAATGCTCGCAATGCTAAAACTGTTCTAGAATGTTGAAAAATTTTCTTCGAGGATGAAATCCTTTAAATGATTGTACACAAACCAATATATGGGCACAATTAAGGACAATTTTCCTAAAGAAAGGAAAATCAAACATACTGATATGATCGAACTGAAGGCTTTTATTGGTTTGTTGTAAAAGGTATTCCATTAAGAGGTTTCGACTGTTGGTAACGAATAAAATAAATGTTTCATAACCGCCACGACTTCTCTGGCAGCTCACAATTCTTTTGTTGAAATAAATGTTTTTTGTTGAATAAACAAAATTGTCGCATCTGGGGCAATGAAAATCCTAGAGAAATCCACGAAATCTCGATGCATGCTCAATTTGTCACAGTTTGGTGCGGTTTTTGGGCTGAGGGTATCATTGGACCGTATTTTTTTGAAGATGAAGATGAACGAGCTGTTACAGCAAAAGGAGAACGATACCGAACGATGATTGATGTCTTTTTATGGGATCAAATAATGGACATGGATTTAGAGAATATGTCGTTCCAACAAGATGGTGCGACATGTCATACAGCACGTGAACCATTGACTTTATTGCGTACACAGTTTGGAGGGAGGCTGATCTCCCGGAATGGGGACGTCAATTGGCCATCAAGGATATGCGACTTGACGCCGCTAGACTCTTTTTTGTGGGGCTATGTAAAGAGCAAAACTTACGAAAATAATCCGCAAACCCTTCAACAGTTGAAAGAAGAAATTAGGCGAATAATTCATGACATAACTCCGCAAATGTGTTCAGCAGTAATCGAGAATTTCAACAAAAGAATTGTGAGCTGCCAAAGAAGTCTTGGCGGTCATTTGACAGATGTTGTATTCCACGTATAATTGTACACTATCCAGCTTCGCACTGCCATAAATAACTTTCAGGTATGTTATGAAACGTTTCTTTTATTCGTTACCAACATTCGAAACCTCTTAATGGAATACCCTTTATTTAGCATGTACTAATAAATCAAATCCTCAATACCTGGAACTTTGGGAGCAGGAAGGTGATGGCATAAATAAAATGAGTATTAAACGTTTCATGTCCCTCCTTTGCCTACGTTATGATGACAAAACTACCCGAAACCAATGAAAAGCATTGGAACGAACATTCTACAATTTGTGAAGTTTTTGAAAAATTCGTGATGAATTGTCAGAACTCCTATTCCCATGATGAAAATGTCACCATTGACGAGATGCTTTCAGGTTTTAGAGGCAGGTGCTCGTTTCTATCGAAATCGAATAAATATGGCATAAAACCGTTTGCCCTGCCCTTGTCGATGTAAAAATGTACACATTCAACATATAAGTATATACAAGAAAACAGCCTGAAGGTCCTTTTCGTGTAAGCAATAAACCTACTGATGTGAAAAGAATGGCACCACCGTTATTTGTGCCTGGTCGCAAAATAACTGCCGATAATTGGTTTACTGATTTCAATCTCATTCAAGAAATGAAAACGAAAAAGTTGTCATATGTTGGTATGGTCAGAAAAAAAGGATATACCTGCCTTTTGCTTTTGTCAAGGTAAAAGGGAGAACACAATACAACAGCGTGTTTGGTTTTAATGACGGGGCGGTTCTGATTTCCCACATTCCGCGTAAAGGGAAATATGTGATACTTGTTTCCTCTCTTCACTCTGATAACGCATGATATTCCTACATCTGAGGATAAAATTAAACCAGAGTTGATTACTTTTACAACTTTACTAAAAGTGGCGTAGGCACGAAAAAAAGGATATACCTGCCTTTTGCTTTTGTCAAGGTAAAAGAGAGAACACAATACAACAGCGTGTTTGGTTTTAATGACGGGGCGGTTCTGATTTCCCACATTCCGCGTAAAGGGAAATATGTGATACTTGTTTCCTCTCTTCACTCTGATAACGCATGATATTCCTACATCTGAGGATAAAATTAAACCAGAGTTGATTACTTTTACAACTTTACTAAAAGTGGCGTAGGCACGCATATCAACTGTGTGCTAGTTACAGCGCACACCGTAACATAAAACGCTGGCCAACGGTAATCTTTTTTGCCATGCTAAATGTGGAGAGCATTAATTCTCAAGTTATTTACCTTTGCAATCAACGGAACCAATGACTCGAAGAAGGATCCTGAAGAGATTAGCTCATAAACTGGTAATTGGAGACATGCAGCGAAGAACTCAAATGACATCCGGCCTTCACCACAGCATGAAAGATCTGATCTGATGAAATGATTTGGGAAGTCTGCCTTTCAGGGTGCCAATTTACACCGCTAAATCAATGATTCGGATTGAACTTGCTTCTAATAGTTTCTAAGTGCCTTAATATGCAAGTTTTTTGTCTGATTTTTTTGTGTAATAACTATATACGTATATAAACAGCATATTTACAATTACATTTAAATTTGTTCTTTTAGTTTGGCTAAGTTATAAATAATAAATGTTTTTCTTAGTATATGTTTACATATTTCCTTTGAATACCTCCCTACGAAGGTAAGTGATTTTGATTTTTAGCATAAGATTTTTGCGTATTTTGCATGTTGGTATCATCTGGAGATGATAATCTCCACTCTAGATTAAATTAATTGTACTAATTTCATTTAGTTTGATTTTAGCTATACAAATATAAATATACGAATTTTAGATACATGTGTATGAAAACTAAATGTAACACATAATAAATAATAATGAAAGTGACATGAGATGCAACTTAATTAACGATTTTGACTGTAATTTGAGAAAATTCATCATGGGATTAATTGGTAATTTAAACTATACATAAAAAAGGAATAAAACAATTTTATACTTTGTTATCTATCACTTTTATTTTTAAAATTTGTGTGGCTATAGTTTCGTAAAACAATTTTACATTCTCAAACACTACTTTAAACGGTTTTAAAGTAGTGTTTGAGAATGTAAAATCGTTTTACAAAACTATACTCACACAAATTTTAAAAATAAAAGTGATAGATAACAAAGTATAAAATTGATTTATTACTTTTTTAAAAAATGTACTATCACAAAGTAACGGATAAATCAATCAATAAACTATACATGTTCTGCGAACACACAGTTTTGTTGTCTTTCCCTCAGTTCGGGCCTTAGTTGTCTCTCTTGCAACTTTCATTATTAAAATTACTAGTTATAAAAAATAATTTACCTTGGATCGGAAGCTAAGCCATATTGGTACCATAATATATTTTTACAAAATTATTGCCTAGAGAGTCATATGGGGCAAGGGTGCGCATTTTTTCTTTAAATTATTATAAAATTGATAATGTCATGTGGGATGAAATTATACTTTTCCATTTTAAACTTATATTAATTGAAAATTTACGAAAATTCAAATATAATTTACTTGTAATTCTAGAAAATGAATAGCATAAAACCTTGTCAAAATGCATGCACTGACCCTAATATAGAAGCAAGTGTCCAGGTACGTGTACGCTAGTAACTCAAATTTTAGTTTGTTTAAATATAGTTTAACTATATTTAATTACAAAAATATTATTATCTATTTATATATATATATATATATATATATATATATATATATATATATATATATATATATATATATATATATATATATATATATATATATATATATATATATATATATATATATATATATATATATATATATATATATATATATATATATATATATATATATATGCCTTATTTGCTTTATCTATCTGTTCTTCGTCTATTTTGCATTGTTGCCTTTGGATATGGTTGTATAGATGACAGCGGCGTGCACTTATTAGAAATTAAATCAACATTCATTGGAGAAGCTGATGTTGTAGTCACACGCGCGGCGCGTAGAACGCGACCCACCTTCCACACTCTCTTCTACAGGACAAGTAAACAGAGGAGGGTGAAATTTTAAGATATTATTTTATGTATCTCATTTGCCGAACTCACTTAAGGTGGTTCAGCTGTATATCATTTTACTTACGTACACATACCGTATTTTATTGTTGATCCTGTTCCTGAAAGAAAAAATCACTTCACTTTGCCTCAATTTCTATATTTTTCCCAGGCACTAGACATGGTAGTCCTATGTGGTGAATCCTCTGATAGAAGTAAATACGAAATAATCTCTCGTTGGACGCAGTTAGCTTAGCCCTCCAACAATTGGAGTTTCGGCTTTCTACGCTTTCTGCCACCCTTTTCTGCGATTTCCTCTGGAAGATAGTCCATCAGTTGTCGCAGTTCTTGATTAGGATGAACAGAAATCTTCAAGAAGGCCTTTTCTACCTTCTCTCGGATGTACTGCTGTAAGGGAGTCCATCCTGTCTCTCGATGTATTTGGTCGTTTCTCACGAACCATGGGGCGCCCAGAGCCCGTCTCATTAGTCTGTTTTCCATTTGCTCTATTGATTTGATGTAGGATTTTGTCATTTGTGAGATAATCGTGTTGGAATATGCAATTCACAGAGTGTGCTTTGATTGTTGTTTATAAATTATTATGTCACGATGACTACTGCCATTGTTTTCACTCTCCTATTAAACATAGGTAAAATCAAGTTTCTCCAATCTTGAATTGGTATTAAATAATTTGTAAAGAATGCCAAGACTTAAACAATCTCCTAACCGTGATTTAAGGGATATGCTCTACGTTTATGCGTTATGAAGAGCTCTACCCAACCAGAATCATCTCAGATCGACAAATTTTTCAAAGAATTTTAAATCACTTAGGCGAAACACGTTCGTTTTATCACAACAGTCCTGGTGGGCGACCGAAACGTATAATAGAAGAACAAAAAGAGGACATTTTAGTTAGTATCGTAGAAAATTTTGAACTAATCACTAAGTGTTTGAAGGCATTTTTAGGAATTAGCAAATCTACCGTTTCAAGAGTTCTCTATAAAGAAAAATTGTTTTTCTACCATTTTTCGCCTGTTCAAAATTTATTGTCACAAGATTTGGCGGTTATATAGGAATTTTGTCAAAATCTAGTACATAAATAAAACGAAGACCCCATGTTCTATGATTTTGGACGGTACACCTCTAAACTTATGACAAGACATGTGGTTCATGCAAGATGGGGCGCTATCGAATTTTACTGTTGCAGTGCAAAATCATTGAATCAATGTTTTCCACATTGATGGATTGGACGCGGTGGTAAGTTTTCTTGGCCAACTCGTAGCCCAGACATTAATCCGTTAGTCTTTTATTTGTGGGGTCATATGAAGTTTTTAGTTTACCATGATGAAATCAATACACGAGACAAATTTTTACAAAAATTTCAACAAGCGACCAATGCAGCCAAGCGGCCAAAAAATATCTTCTCAAATGTGAGGTGTCACTTAACAAAAAGCCTGCGAAATTGTATTGAGGTAAATAGTAGACACTTTCAACACCTATTGAACTACATTTTAAAAAATTGTTATTTTAAATAAAGTTCGTTGTATTTTTGACATCTTATTGTTTTCTTCTTCTCGTATTCAAGGTACACTTTGTGAATTTCAGATTTTTCAGCGATCGACAAGATGTTCAATAGAATATTCGAAAACGTATATCTCACAAACCGCCAGAGATATATTGACCAAGGGTTTTTTTTTGCTTGGGAATTATGATTCATCTCTATTTTGAAGTCAAAATATTCCCAGCTTTATAGGATAAAAAAATATGAGCGAGTCAATTCCTCACAAAGCGCCCTCTAGGAACTAGGCTCAAACTAGTACCAAATTCGACTTTGTCACCTTTGGAAACCCAACTATCCTGATTTTAAACCTTATATTTTCGACCGTTTTTAAATTATCTCAATTTTTCGAAAATTTGGTTTCACTTTCAATACCCTGTATCTTTTTAATTTGCCACACATTTAGTGAACTAAATCCTGTTATTTTGATCTCTACTATCACGAGTTGCTCTATGGCGGATAAGTTATGGAACACCCTGTATGTACACACCTCGTTTAATAAAATTAAATTGAGTTACATTTTTAACAGTAAACACTGAATAAAAAACAACTTAAGACAAATTAATTATGATTTAAAAGTCTGTTGAGGATTCTTTAATAAGCTGTTTGTGATTTTGATTAATTTAATTCTTTGGTTGCATATAAAACAAATCAAAACCCTTTTAACTCAAACAACTTTTTCAATTTGCATTCGATTTTATTGAATTCCGATAAAATTCCGAACTAATATCTATAATTAAAATATTCTTCGACAACGAAATATAAATTGCGGGTCATTACCGGAAGGTTAAGTAATTAAAATGTGAATAAAATTCAAATTAAAGGATACCGAATATTAATTAACTGGAAAATGAGCGGCGAAGTTGACCCAAAACCAACGTAATTAATTAAAAATTAAAATTGATTTTGGGTGTATTAGTTTATGGTTTAATTTAGTCATTTGTTAATATTTTATTTCGTTAAAGTCGCATAATTTAATTATATATATTATTGTGAAATTTTATTCTAAAACTGTTAAATCGTTCTACGACGGTTAAAAAGTAAAGTGTCTTTTTAAACAAAACATACAGTTTTTATTTATTTATCCAAATTTACCTTGTTTCCTTTAATACAATCTCATCTGACTGCAATACACTTATTCCGACGTTTTTCTCCTCGATATCTGATAAAGGGTTTTTCAAATTGAGCGTTTTTTTATTTATGCATAAAACACATTTGCGTTAATTTCAAAAACTTTTTATTGATAATTGAAGCATAGTGTATGACATTCAAACATGAAAGACAATATCTGCCAAATGACCACCTCTTGCTAATCCACAGACGTCCACTCTTTCGTTAAAATTTTGTATGACATTTTGGCATAACCCTGGCTTTATTTCCCCAATAACTCCAATAATTTTATTTTTAAGTTCAGGAATCGAATGTGGATTGTTCTGAGTCAAATCATATGATGTTGGTGGTCATTTAACATCGCCGTTTCTTGTAATAACTCGTCCAGGAAATTTTTCTCTCAATAAATCAATTATTTCATTAGCAAAGTGAGGTATAGCGACATCCTATTGGAACCACCTATCCTACAGATCAATATTATTCAATTCAGCCCACAGAAATCCAGTTATCACCTCACAATATCGAATACCATTTAGAGTTACAGCTTCACCAGCAGCATTCTGAAAGTAATACGACCTAATTACGCCTCCTGACTATAATGCTCACACAGAACTTTGACCCGTTTAGGTTGAAAAGGTTTCTCCTGAATCAATCGTGGATTTTCCTTACCACAAATGCGGCAATTTTCTTTATTAACATAGCCACCAATTTCAAAATGTGCCTCACCTGAAAAAGTGATTTTTTGAGCAAAAATCATCTTGTTTTTTATGTACGACGTTTTGAATGATACAGTAGCTTTAGTTACTGTGTTATTTGAACCTTATATGCTTTCAGAGCTAATTTTTTTCATAAAATAGGCCATATTGTGGATTCACTGAGTCCAAATTATTGTGAACGTCGACTAATGGAAATTTCTGGGTCTTCAGAATACTTTCACGTACTAAATCGATATATTCTTGTAAACGACCACTAAGACAATACAGGGTATCTGGAAATAATGTCGAAGTATTTTGGAAGGTGACTCTAGGGATTAAAACATAAAAAAAATCTACAAATCCCAAAAACTGCTTCTTAAAGGTATACTTCAATAAATTGAATATTTTATTCAGGGGCGTCTCCTTGGTAAATGCTGTCATAACTTTTTTGTCTGTAATATTTTTTAAATGTTTAAATTAAATTATTGAATCGCAAAGATTTTTAGGTAAAAAAGGCCCTTTTATTTCATCTCGTTAGGATAGACAGTTTTCCAGACATTTTCTAAATCTGTGCACGATACATGTATATCTAAATGCATCTTAATAATTAAGTAGGCACCCTTGTACGAAAATATTTCTTTAGTAGTCAACAATAACAAGGCTTATTACTATTAAGTATTTAGCACTTATTTACAATAGATGCTGAAAATGCTCTTCATTTATTTTAATGCATCGTCTAATTCTTTCTTCATAGAATATCTTACCCTGCCAAAAATACACGGCTTAATTTTGATATAATTACAAGCAGTAAATACTCGTTGCTGCAATTCCTCTACAGTGCCAATCGGGATAGCATAGACTAATGCCTTCAAATATCCCCACAGAAAGTAATCGAGATGATTATATATATATCCATACGATATATCCATATATCCACCACGATATATCCATTGTCCGGGATATAACCGAAACCGATTTAAATGCGCTCTAACATTTACAGATAAATGAGCTGGAACCCATCAAAACATGCTATATCTGAACTGATATGGTACATTTTCCATTAGGTGCAGCAAATTGTTTTCAAATACTGTTGTCCATTTAAACGGTTGGGAAGCACAAACGGTCCAATTAAAACATTCCCTAGTATCCTTGCTCAGATATTGATAGAAAACTTGTTCTGATGCCCTGATTCGAAAAATGCATGTGGATTTTCTTCCGCCCACAAATGAATATTGTGAGAATTAAAATTTCCATTGCGTGTGAACATAGAGAGAATGTGAACATAGAGAGAAAGTGAATATAGAGAGAATGTTCTGAACAAAATTTTTATATAAATGCAATTGCTTCCTTAACCATTCGCAAAACTGGATTATTTGTGGTAGGTCATCAAGCTTTAAGGCTTGAACTTTTTGCAAATGATATGGATAGAGCGCTTGCTGTCTAAAAATTTTGCACACCGTACTTTTAGGAATGCCTTCTTGAACACCAATTCGTGTGACACTTATTCTTGGGTTTTCTGCTACATTTTCCAAAATTCGTTCTTCATTTTCTACAGTTCTGGTGCTTCGGCTTTTTCCACAGTCATGTTTGAAAGGCATGAAAGATCCCTTTTCGCATAATCTTCTATGCAGGTTTCTAAATGTTTCTGTAGAAGAAATTACTCTTTCGGGAAAAGCCTCTGCATACAATCTTCTAGCTTCACATGCATTCCCATTCGCCCTCCCGTACACAAAATGCATATTTACCATTTCTTTGAAGGAATAATGGGCCATTTTGAAGTTTAAAAATTAAAAATTTAGACTTTATTGCGTAAACGGTCCAGTTACACGAAATGGTCCATGGTCCAATTTTACGAAACGTCAAAGGCAAAGATTAACAGTTAGCCGCCTACATAATTATTGAGATGTATTTCGATGTGCATCGATTTAGAAAAAGTCAGTTTTCTGAAAAACGGTCCATCCTAACGAGATTAAATAAGAGGACTTTTTTTTACCTAAAAATCTTTGGGATTCAATAATTTGATTGAAAAAATTAAAAAATATTTCAAACAAAAAAGTTATGGTAATATTTACCAAGGAGACGCCCCTGACTAAAATATACTATTATTAACACAAAAACGTTTTTCCATTCCAACTTATTGAAGTATACCGAATTTTATGACTTTACTATGAACCGTTTCGAAAATACTGCGCAAAACCATCTTTAGAGTTCCTCCTTTAAGGGTCTCTAGCCCCTTTAAGAAGCAATTTTTGGGGTATGTTTATAAGGATTTCTTTTATGTTTTAATCCCTAGTGTCACTTTCCAAAATATTTCGACATTATTTTCGGACTCCTTGTATATTGCTCTTCTTTTATCTTCCACTGAACCAGTCTTGAAATTTTTGAACAATTTGATTGATAGTGCTTTCAATTGGACGATTTTGAAAATCATAAATATCACGTAATTTTCTAAATACATTTTCCGTTGAACATTTTCATAACATAATTTAACTAATAATTTAATTTTAACGCGTTGATGTATTGTGTACGATTCAATTTTTATAAATGTCATATATTACACTTTTGATACGAAACTAGACCTACTCAAATTCACACTACCATTTGTGTTTCATTCAAGAATTAAAAAAAATAACGCTCAGTTTGGACCCTTTTGTTTTACTATTTAAGATTTTTATTAGTTTCTATGCTTCCTGAGCTACAGAAAATATTTTAATAGTAGCTCTTAAACACATTTGATTATTTAAAAGAAATAAAATTCATTGTTTGCATTTTATCTGTAATATTTTCTATTAAAAATCTGCAACATGCGCTTTTCCTCTTTTTGGAGTTATTTTAACATTTATTTTACTTTAGGTTCAAAATAATTTAGGGCTGACCAAATGTAATGTTTATTTCCGTTATTACTACTAAACTGTATATACAGTATAATTCTAATATGCATTGTATAAAATATAAATTATAATTAATACTAATCATCATCATCATCATCATCATGAGCCTGTGTCAGTCCACTGCAGGATGAAGACCTGTTCAGCATTCTTCCAACTATCGCGGTTCTGAGCTTTCCTCTGCCATTCGGGTCCGATATACTTAATGATGCCATTAGTCTATCGTGTTTTCGGTCCATGACTGACTTGGTCCATGATTTGTCCCATCGCCTCGCTACATGGCTTGCCCACATCCATTTCAATTAATTTATTCTTCCAATGATGTCACTCACTTTCGGTTGTTCTCTGATCCATGTGCAGGTCTTTCTATCCCGTCTAGTAATACCAAGCATACATCTTTCCATTCCCCGTTGCGCTACCCGAAGTTTTTGAAGTGACTGGGATGTGAGTGTCCAGGTTTCACTTCCGTGTGTCATAACGGACAGGACACACTGATCAAAGACTTTTCTTTACAGGCAAAGTGGTAGTTTGTTCTTAAACATTATGTTGAGCCTGCCAAATGCCTGCCAGCCATATTTAATGCATCTTTCCATCTCGCGGATGGTATCTTCTTCCATTGAAATCCTCTGTCCAAAATATATATGGTGATCCACAACTTCCAAATCCGTTCCAAAAATAGAAATTATTTTGTCCTCAGCAAATTTATTGAACATGACCTGACTCTTCTTCTGGTTTATTTCGAAGCCAAATGGTTCTCCAGCCCTTTGCAGCTCTTATACGTGTCTTTGCAGCTCCTCTAGGTCTTGTGAAAGAAGAACGATATTATCTGCGAATCTAAGATGGTTTGAGTATGCACCATTAATCCATCCATAATTCCATCCTGCTTCCAATCCAGATTACGGAATACTTCTTCCAGGCAGGCTGAGAAAAGAAAAGGCGATATTACGTCACCCGATATTGCCGTACGCCCCTACGTTCTACATTTATTCCAACCTCAAGATCATCAAGGTGGACTATCGTTGTAGCTTCATCATATAACGATACTAGTAGGTTTACATAGGCTTTCTCTACACCTTGTTTAAGCAATTCATCCATTATGACCTGCTTTGAGATTGAATCAAATGCTTTTTCATAATCGATAAAAGCTAAGCACAGTAGCATAGTGTATTCGTCTTTGTATGACACCTCGTTATGTCTTTGTCTGACACCTGGATGTGATCCATTGTACTGAACCCCATTCTGAATTCTGCTTGCTCTCTTGGTTGTGCGTCGTTATATTAATATTCGTATAAGTTACGTTAATATTTTTTTGGATTTTATCTTGGTGAAAACTTTGTACACCATTAATACGAGGCTTATTGGATAATAGTTCTTTAAATCTGCCTGTACTCCTTTTTTATGTAAAAGAATCATTTCTGCATTGTTCTATAAGTTGGGTACTTCTTGTTCTTTGATTCATTTTGAGTATAATTTTGCTAGAGTTTTGTGTAAAGTCCGAACACCATTGCCATTTTGCCATGGCATTGCCATTTTTCATGGAGTGTATAGCCTTTGTTACTTCATCCACCAGGATATCCGGCACTTGTTCTTCAGTGTGCATTGCTGTTCTTGACTGGTTCTGATCGTCATATAACTTTGAATAACATCTTCGGATAACCTCTAATATTTCCATCCGCTCCCTGCACACTGTGCCATCCTCACGCATTAACGAACAAAAATGTACCCTTTTCTTTCTCAGCTTCTGTTTAGTTTTGATAATTCTTTTGTTTTTTGCACTAGCTGCATGTTGAATCGGCGTGTTTCCTCTTGATTACGTTTTCTTATAGTTTTATAAAGCTCAACGTACTCAATCCTGCTGAAATGATTGCCTGCATTTTTCACTGTCCGTCGTTTTTTAATTAAATGAATGTCTCATTGGAGATTTTTTACAGTTTGAAACATTTATCTTCTGGTGCTATTGAAGAAGTCGTTTCAAGCATATGGTTGGTGATTTCCGTTTCCTCCAGGTCTTGCAACACAGCAAAGCGGTTCGACAATTTCAACATCTCTGTCCCTCTCCAGCAGCTTATTGTTTTGGACAGTATTTGTTAAGTAGAGTACAATTACAAAATGTTGTTTTATCGTTTGACATGATGTAATCAATTTCACTTGTGAGTCCAGATGGTCTTTCCCATGTCCATTTTCTGTTGATCTTCTTCTTATAAAACGAATTCATAATATAGAGTTCTTGTCCTTCAGTAAAGTGAACCAGCCTTTTCACCTCTATTGTCCCGCTCACCATTTCCATATGGGTTGCATTTTTACCAGTTCTTGTTACCACTTCTTGTTTTTCCGATTCTGGCATTAATCAGTAATGTTAAATCATTTATCAGGTATCAGTTATCAGTATTTTATACCTTCACCTTGTCTAGAAGTTGGGCCACATCATCATAAAATTCCTCAATTTCCTCATCCGTATAGCTTATAGTTGGTCCATAAGCTTGGACGATTTGAAGCTTAAACTTTTTATTCAGCTGAATGACGCATTGGGCTAATCGGTCAGATATACTTTTACATTTTACTACACTATTTCTCAGCTTTCGATTGATAAGGAATCCAATTCCCCCACATCGTCCATTCCCCGTACCTCGGGTGTAGAATACGAGACCAGTTGGTTCTAGTTTCATTAATTCTTCGCCCTTTCTTCGTGTTTCACAGAGCCAATAATATTTCAATGTATGTTGTCAAGTTCGATTAACAGTTCTTGCAGTTGGGCTTCCGTTTTTATTGCCCATATATTAAGCGTTTAATGTCAAAAATCCGATTTCAGCCTGTTTTAACCCGGCGATTCTTAGCATCCTCTGTTTTGGGGGAGACCTTCCCGCTACCGTAAGTAGTTGCCCCTTAGCTTTCGGGGAATGAGGGCCGTGTTTGAAGCTGTATTGCCATGTTGAAGGCAGGGACTGTAATCTATCACGCTGGTTCAATAGGGTGGCAGATTTTGGATCATGTTAGTCTGAGGCCTCTGCCTTGGACCTGTCTCCAGGAGTAACGCTCCCAGAAACTAACGCTCCAAACGGCATAGCCAAAGTTTCATTCTCCTATTCAAACCCCTTGACTATGTCAAGGTCTGATACGCAAAGGGGTAAAGGAGACCAAAATAATTCATACTGATATGCTTATAAAATACATTCAGTCTTAATACAAAGTCTTACGGCTTTCGAGTTATTAGCGATTTTCGATTTTTTTTCAAAATATCCACATTTTCATATTAAGACTGTTAATTCTCAAATGGAAAGTTAAACCATTGTTAATTTTTTTTCTTGTTCTCGAAACCTACCCTATGACATAAACGTTGAACAACTCCATTTCAGTTAGGAAACAATATTCATCTAGCTGCAAATTGTGGTTTTTAGAATGTTTGATTTTTAAAATAAAATAGTCTCAGATCTTTAAATAGTTTTAAAAACTTTTCTGCTTTATGTCTGTTGGAATGATGTATTATACTAGTATACTCGTAAACAACTAGTACATTCTTAGAGCTACAATATAAAAACTAGTAACACGTGTTTACGTAAACAATAGTTGTTTTGATTGATTGCGCGGTTGGCTCTTGGTGAAACAGAGTAACAATGATAATAATTAAAACACTTGGTATTTGTTTCACAATATATTCAAGATATTCTCTAACATGTTTCGGCCTCGCGACCATTCTCAAAGAGAGTTATGTATAAACTCTAAACTAAAAAGTTTATACATAACTCTCTTTGAGAATGGTCGCGAGGCCGAAACATGTTAGAGAATATCTTGAATATATTGTGAAACAAATACCAAGTGTTTTAATTATTATCATTTTTAAACAAGTTGTTCCAAACAAGACTTCCAAGGAGACCGCCGTTTATGAAATCGCCATATTTATTTGTAGTACGGCTGTTTACATGTTGAGACCTTGTGCCCTTTTAATCGAGTTTGAGTTTCCAATTAAATTTCTTCTGATTACACCCGTCCACGCGTTAAATGAAAATTGTTTACAAGTGTGATACATCGGGGCTAAAATAGAGATGTTTTTAAAACCATTTGAGCATGAATTAAAAATGAGTCATTTTAAAAACCACAATTTGTTGTTAGATGAATATTTTTTCCTAACTGAAACGGCATTATACAATGTTTACCATATGGCACTGGCATATTTCTACAGGGTGTGGCAGAAAGACCTCCCCCATTTGGAACTTTGGAACTTGGAAATAAAATCTAACCAACAAAGATGCAAAACAAACCTATATATTTCTAAAAGGTATGTTCAACGCAGTTTTAGATTAACATGTTTTAAACATGACATCACTCAAGTGGTGGACTCCATTATCGATACATTGATTGAGCCTCTCCTGGTAGCTTTCCATTACACGACGTAGCATTTCAGGGGGAATCGTCGCAATTTTCTGGGTTATCGCCTCCTTAAGTGCATTCAAAGTTTGTGGACAACGTTGGTATACCTTCGACTTAAGATAGCTGCACAGAAAGAAGTCGCACGGGGACAAATCTGGAGAACGAGGAGAACAGCCAATGTCGCTACGCAAGGAGATTACATGTCCAGGAAACAGTTGTCTTAAATTTCAAGTAAACGACGAGATGTGTGGGCTGTTGCGCCATCTTGCTGGTACCACACATTTTCTTGCCCATGTTGATTATAAAGATCAGCCAATCTGGGCCGTAGAAAATTCTTCAGTAATGCGCAATAGCGATCAGAAGTCACCGTCGCAGTGACACCATTCTCTTCAAAAAAGTACGGACCCCATATTCCAAATTTGTGAACAGCGCACCATACCGAAACCTTTGGGCTGTAGAGTGGGCGTTGGTGAAATTCTCGAGGATTACTTTCTGCCCAGTAACGGAAATTCTGTTTATTGACCGTACCTGAAAGGTGGAAATGAGCTTCATCCTTAAATATCAAAATGTTTCCGCGAGGAAGGTTTTGAAACTGTTGGAACAAAGTTTTACGGATTTCCCAATCCGTTTCAGACAATTCTTGTGTAACTGCAATTTTGTAAGGATGCATTTTGAGATCTCAGTGTAGAATTCTGCAAACACTTCGGTCAGATAACTGCAGCGCTGCCGCGAGTTTTCGTGCAGATAGCCGGGGTGACTGCTCAACCGAAGCTCTGACAGCGGTCACATTTTCCGGTCCTGTTGCAGTTCGAGGTCTGCCAGGAGGTTTCTTTTTTAATGCCGAACCTGTCTCTCTGAAGTTTGATACCCCAACACCAATGGTTTTCTTATCAGGAACGGGGTCATGTCGCCCAAGCGCGAAGCGGGTGCGAAAGGCATGGTGCGCCAATATCGGCGAATCGCCATTTCTAATGAACTCCTCGACGATGAATGCGCGGTGCACTCCCAACTAAGTCATGATGCAGACTGGAAACGGCATGTGTGTAGCCGTGCCTCGACGCAGTCACGGCTGCGGCGCCCCCACTCCGATACCAGCTATGTCCAACTAAAATCGGGGAGGTCATTCTGCCGCACCCTGTAGAATAAGAAAAAAGATGAACAATGGTGTAACAATGGTGTAACAATGGTGTTAACTTTTTGAAATATTTTTTGCATTGTTTATATACAACTGTTGTATATAACAACTTATCGACATGGATTTGATTTTTTGGGGCTGCTAGCTTATGCAACTTTTTTTTAGATCTCGTCACGACATATTTTAAATGAAAATTAAATTGAAAATATTCTTCTGCATTCTAGGTGCAGAGAAATATTCTTCTGCATTCTAGGTGCAGAGAAATATTCTTCTGAATTAGTAGGTGATGCATTAGAAGAAGAACCAGATGAAATTATTTAAGATTTTTGCTTGAAAGAGTATATTAGAACAGATGCTAGTCCTGATGCTTTAGAGCTAGTCACCTCAGAATTCGGATGAAGAACTTGAAGAATCATCGCAGTTGGGTTCTACTGCCTCAACGGTAACTGTGCTCGGTGTTCCAGATGTTTTGCGTAGTAGAGGCACAAAAAAAACGAAAAATTGCGAAAACATTTTATGGCATGGATCTCATCCTCGTTCATTACGCACACCACAGAGGTATATTATATTCCATCCTCCAGGTAACTATGGTCCTGCTAAATTTATTACTGTTGCGTTAGATAGTAGGCAATTATTTTTTACGGATGTTATTTTGGAGAATATAGTATCTAACACTAACCAAGAGATTTCTGAGCAGCACAAAAATGGAAGTGTTCTACCTACATAATAAAGCGTGTAACAAAAGGATACAAGAAAAAAGAAAAATAGGAAAAAAGGGGTCGTGAACTTAGAAGAAAACATGCGCCGAGAACTTTCAAAAAGTGATTCGGTGTTTAGTGGTAAATCTGTTTAAATTTAGTGTCTAAATGTGTGAATACTGTTTACATTACAAAGAATTGCAAACACGCCTTGAAGAAATTATAGACGCCGAGTCGGATAAAAATTCTATTAATCAAGCTCAGGGGTTAATAAATGATTTGGTGGATGATAATTTTAAATTTTGGTTGTTTTTCTTCAATAAAATAATGCCTCACTGCGACATTCTCTTTGATCAACGGCAAAGCAGGCAACTAGATGTACTTAAAGTTAAGAAGAATTTGGTAACTTTTTCAACAGCAAATATAGAAATATCTTAATAATCAATAAGTAATCAATAACTTAACTGGTGAAGAATCTACAACGATCATAGAGAGTCGCAGAAAGAAACGGAAATTTACTGGCAAGGAGGACCCCATTCCAAATGTCAGGATATGCAAGGAAATCCGTGATATCTTAACCGTATAGGTTCATGAACGTTTTAGTTTCGATGTATACCTAACTGTTGCAGATTTATTTGAAACTGAAAAATTTCGTGAATATCGAGCCGTCTTTCCAAATGAAGGCATAAAAATTGTGTGTAACCTGTTTACAAACGTAAATAACTTAAAATTTAAAAAATAAATTCTTGGTAATGTACGCACGGGACAATTTTATAAAACACAGTGAACGATCATAGAGAATCGCAGAAAGAAATGGAAATTTACTGACAAGGAGGACCCCGGTCCGAATGTCAGGATATGTAAGGAAATCTGTGATATCTTAACCATACCGGTTCTTGAACATTTTAGTTTCGATATCTAACTGTTTCAAATTTATTTGAAACTAAAAAATTTGGTGAATATCAAGCCGTCTTTCCAAATGAATACATTAAAATTATATGTAACCTGTTTGCAAACGTAAAGTACTTAAAATTGAAAAATGACCTCTCGGTAACAGTGGGGCTGTACCGCTGTTACAAATGTTTATCCAAAACAATTTAACATTAACATTTAGTGAAGCTGTGAAATTGCTGACTGTTTTGTGTACGTCCCTATGACGACTGTGGAAAGCGACAGATCCCTCAAACCGAATCAAAATATTTCTAAGAAATACTATGGGTCAGGAATGGCTATGCGCGTTAGAAATGATATCTATTAAAAAAAAACTTGTGAAGTAAATTTGAAAATTTAATGATCAAGTCACGACCACTTTGCTGCTCAGAAATTTAGAAGGATGGACTTCAACTACAAGCATATTTAATGGGCATGGTCCTATGGTGAGTTTAGCAAAATTTTATTATCTAGGTACTTATTTGAAAATTTGATGTCTGACAGTTACACTCATATTTCTACACATCAAAGTGTGTGTATGATACTAAGACATGTAAAATTTTTGGTTGCGGCTTACCTGTCATTTCTAAGAAAAACTCACAAAAACCGTATATATAACTTATAGCCTCCAAATAGACAAGCGGAGATGAATACCATGCGTTCCACTGACTGACAGCTACCTCCGGGATAAAATAATGCAACAATATTAAGTAGAATTGGTATATAGGTAACCACTACAGTAGGTGGTTTTAAACACAAGCCATTAGAAACTTAGTTAAACATTTTCAAATGTATGGTTTCTTAGTAAAACCACTAGAGGACAAAGAGTTAATTATACTTTCTCTTTTAGGGTGAATTTTAATGTCTCATTCCTAAAATATTTAAGATATTAGCGACTACTGAGTGTCATGTGAGGGCTCTGAATTTTTTGCTGTAAAATGTATTTTGCTTCAAAGCAGAGTATCTATTTTTACGCAGAGATCCGTGAGGTTAATTAGGATCCTTATTCAGAGATATTTGATCTAGAGCTGCTTCTGTTGGAATACTTGGGTATAGAGAGACAAAATATAGGGTAAAAAAATCCAAAAACGGCTATCAACTTGCAGTTCTATCTCATATCTTTTAAATCACTGATTTTTTTATCTGTCCGCTTAATCCTAGAACCGTACCAAGAGATTTCTGAGCAGCGCTAAAATACAAATCAGACCAAGTCAGGCCAACTCTGTCTAGAGATCATGATTTTGTTCCATTGAGCACGCGACTTTCATTTGTTCGAGATACGTCAATAACAGAGTTGAAAGCTCTGTTTGGATTATATTACTTGGCTGGTCTGCTGAAAATAAATCTTTTAACCGTAAAGGAAATATTTGATAAAAAACGGGTATCAGTTATTTTCGGTCTATTATGAGTGAGAAAAGATTTAAATTTTTAACCAATTGTTTTGGTTTTGATGATCGTTCGACAAGAGGTGAGAGAAGGCAGGTAGATAAAATGACTCCTATAAAAGAACTATTTGATCATGTAGTTGAAACTTTAAAAAATCTGTCTTCACCCTCTGACTGTACGATAATAGATGAACAGTTGATTGGTTTTAGAGGGAGGTCTCCATTTTGTATGTATATCCCTTGAAAGTCAGATAAATATGGGATCCAATCATTAATGTTTTGTGATGCTAAAACGTATTACATGATAAATAGCATAATATACATAGAAAAATATTCCACTCCTAGAGGAATACTCGTTGTCAAGTATTATACGTTTGAGCTGTCAACTATTACTCATAATACTAATGGGAATATTACATATGATAATTGGTTTACCTCTATACCTATCGCTCAAAAATGGTTATCTAAAAATGTAACTACTGTTGGAATACTAAGAAAAAACTACCTAATCTTTTTTCAGAAACGAAAGATCGTGGCCTGAATACATCAATGTTTGTTTTCATATGTCCTTCCAAAGCATAGCAAAGGAAAATAGAAAATCGTCCTCATGCTTTCCACCATGCACTACGAAGCAGATAAAGATAAATCTGTTAATTTGTCGAAAATAATAAGTTTTTATAACCAAACGATACCTCTGATTTTGTAGGTAATTTAGGTAGGTTTAATAAAAGTTTAATATCTTTTTGTAAATGTGTTTTATTTATTGGTGTAAACCAGTACCCCATGGTACCGTTAATTAAATTCTAACATGGGTACGGTTCTAGGATTAAGCGGACAGCTAAAAAAATCAGTGATTTAAAAGAGTAGTGTAGGTAAGACAAAGCTGGCGCAATACTTGCCGATGGAGCCTTTGTGTCTTTTAGCGAATACTAAATATCGTGGGGATCAATTTCATGATATTGCTATATTTATCAAATGCTACTGATAAGCAAGATTTTTTTAAAATAGACGCATTTACCTGAAACTCGCTTTTGATCTCATAAAACCGCATCTGGAAAATACATATAATATCGAATTTTATCAACGTCCCTACAAATAAGTATTGGGGATATATTAGAAAAAAAATGCCCATATGCTAGGGTAACTCCTTCATATCCAAAATCTGGAAGGTGTTTTTTCTGTCCATGGTTCAAAGACTGTAAATCACGTATACAACGTGCCATGTACAAAACATACATGTCTAATGAGCACCAAAACAAAATTTGCGAAAATTGCTTGACAGTTCCTAATTAATATGCCTTAATATGCCTTATTAACTATTGTTAAAAAAGCCTATGTAAGTTGTTTTTTAATAAAAGTTTAATATCTTTTTGTAAATGTGTTTTTTTTATTGGTGTAAACCAGTACCCCATGGTACCGTTAATTAAATTCTAATATGGGTACGGTTCTAGGATTAAGCGGACAGATAAAAAAATCAGTGATTTAAAAGATATGAGATAGAACTGCAAGTTGACAGCCGGTTTTGGATTTTTTTACCCTATATTTTGTCTCTCTATACCCAAGTATTCCAACAGAAGCAGCTCTAGACCAAATATCTCTGAATAAGGATCCTAATTGACCTCACGGGTCTCTGCGTAAAAATAGATACTCTGCTTTGAAGCAAAATACATTTTACAGCAAAAAATTTAGAGCCCTCACATGACACTCAGTAGTCGCTAATATCTTAAATATTTTAGGAATGAGACATTAAAATTCACCCTAAAAGAGAAAGTATAATTAACTCTTTGTCCTCTAGTGGTTTTACTAAGAAACCATAAATTTGAAAATGTTTAGCTAAGTTTCTAATGGCTTGTGTTTAAAACCACCTACTGTAGTGGTTACCTATATACCCATTCTACTTAATATTGTTGCATTATTTTATCCCGGAGGTAGCTGTCAGTCAGTGGAACGCATGGTATTCATCTCCGCTTGTCTATTTGGAGGCTATAAGTTATATATACGGTTTTTGTGAGTTTTTCTTAGAAATGACAGGTAAGCCGCAACCAAAAATTTTACATGTCTTAGTATCATACACACACTTTGCTGTGTAGAAATATGAGTGTAACTGTCAGACATCAAATTTTCAAATAAGTACCTAGATAATAAAATTTTGCTAAACTCACCATAGGACCATGCCCATTAAATATGCTTGTAGTTGAAATCCATCCTTCTAAATTTCTGAGCAGCAAAGTGGTCGTGACTTGATCATTAAATTTTCAAATTTACTTCACAAGTTTTTTTTAATAGATATCATTTCTAACGCGCACAGCCATACCTGACCCATAGTATTTCTTATAAATATTTTGATTTGGTTTGAGGGATCTGTCGCTTTCCACAGTCGTCATAGGGACGTACACAAAACAGTCAGCAATTCCACAGCTTCACTAAATGTTGATGTTAAATTGTTTTGGATAAACATTTGTAACAGCGGTACAGCCCCACTGTTACCGAGAGGTTATTTTTCAATTTTAAGTACTTTACGTTTGCAAACAGGTTACATATAATTTTAATGTATTCATTTGGAAAGACGGCTTGATATTCACCAAATTTTTTTGTTTCAAATAAATTTGAAACAGTTCGATATCGAAACTAAAATGTTCAAGAACCGGTATGGTTAAGATATCACAGATTTCCTTACATATCCTGACATTCGGACCGGGGTCCTCCTTGTCAGTAAATTTCCATTTCTTTCTGCGATTCTCTATGATCGTTCACTGTGTTTTATAAAATTGTCCCGTGCGTACATTACCAAGAGTTTATTTTTTAAATTTTGTTATTTACGTTTGTAAACAGGTTACACACAATTTTTATGCCTTCATTTGGAAAGACGGCTCGATATTCACCAAATTTTTCAGTTTCAAATAAATCTGCAACAGTTAGGTATACATCGAAACTAAAACGTTCATGAACCTATACGGTTAAGATATCACGGATTTCCTTGCATATCCTGACATTTGGAATGGGGTCCTCCTTGCCAGTAAATTTCCGTTTCTTTCTGCGATTCTCTATGATCGTTGTAGATTCTTCACCAGTTAAGTTATTGATTACTTATTGATTATTAAGATATTTCTATATTTGCTGTTGAAAAAGTTACCAAATTCTTCTTAACTTTAAATACATCTAGTTGCCTGCTTTGCCGTTGATCAAAGAGAATGTCGCAGTGAGGCATTATTTTATTGAAGAAAAACAACCAAAATTTAAAATTATCATCCACCAAATCATTTATTAACCCCTGAGCTTGATTAATAGAATTTTTATCCGACTCGGCGTCTATAATTTCTTCAAGGCGTGTTTGCAATTCTTTGTAATGTAAACAGTATTCACACATTTAGACACTAAATTTAAACAGATTTACCACTAAACACCGAATCACTTTTTTAAAGTTCTCGGCGCATGTTTTCTTCTAAGTTCACGACCCCTTTTTTCCTATTTTTCTTTTTTCTTGTATCCTTTTGTTACACGCTTTATTATGTAGGTAGAACACTTCCTAGGTAGTAGGTTAGCAATTAGGGTTCTCATCTAAATAGAACATAGTTTGGTTTTAGAATTAGATTAAACCATCTCCTGATGATGCTAACATGCTAGCGAAACGTGCGTCAAGAACTTTAAAAACAGTGATTCGCTATTTAGTGGTAATCTCTTTGAGTTGACTAAACTTTCGGGTAAAATATTATCGTCGGGAACAAAGGGTTAAGATATGTGGATGATATCATCGTAATGTTCGGCTAAAATAAATTTATAGAATTCTTAAGTGACATGCACCCGATATAGAATGAGGACGATTCTCTATCTTTTCAAGACTTTAAGATAAAGAAAAAGTCGATAAACTTTTACAATATACTATTTCAAGAAACCCAACGCACACAAACCTTAAACTTCAATTTACACTATGATCTGTTCTAATCCTAATAGACCTGGAGGAGTGGTTAATATACTAATTTTCAAATCAATTGATCTCCCCAATTTTACAAGAAATGTAGATTGAATAGCATCATAAAATCACTGATTCAAAATGGTCACAACTTTTGTAAGGCAGTACCATCCAAGACACTGCATTCAAATCTTTATTCATAGCTGTTTGATGTAGAACTTCTTGTATTGGGATTTTTGGGTATATACGAGGGTCGTTCAATAAGTCCTTAGAAAAAGATAGACAAATAATTATTTTTAAGCAGTTTTTTAAAAATTTTTAGCATAATCTCCTATTAGCTCTATATACTTTTCCAAGCGTTTCTCCAACTTTTTAAGCCGTTTAAAAAGGAAGATTTCGATAAGTCCTCAAAATAGGCTTCTGTTTGGGCAATTACCTCCTCGTTCGATATGAACCGTTGTCCGCTAAGCCATTTTTTTCTTCGCTCAACCGGTGCAATATCAATACTCTCCAGTTATTGTTTTTCGTTTTTCCAAGTAATCAGTTTATATGATTCGTTTTCGTCGCCTTCGGAGCCCGTTCGTCTTCAAAAACCCACTGTATTAATTATTTCTTTTTTTTCTTCGATCTTCGATTTTTTTGATTCTTCGATCACTTAAAATCATGTCGTGGATTTTGTTAATCATTTCGGGAGTAGTCACTTCCACTGGAATCGTCCCGAACGATTTTTCATCTTTTGTGGATGTACAACCACGTTTAAACTCATTTACATAATTATAAACAGTTGCACACACAAACAGGAGCGAACGTGCCATGAACTTCATCCAACTCAGCTTTGATCTCCTTCGGTGTTAAGCCTTTTAAATATAAGTGTTTAACCACCACTCGAAACTCACTTTTTAAATTTTTCTAAATAAACAAAAGTTTCTTTCTTCAATCGATAATGAAAATCATATCATGTGATGTATACTGTGATGTATACGTACATACTTTTGCAAGAATGATTTTAGCAGAGCTATCTGTTACATTACAAGTGTAGCTGGAAATATTCAAAGAATTGAAGAAAACATAACTTAGTCTACATATAAAACAACAAGAAAAATTGTGATTAAGCTCAATAATCCAAAACAGAAAATTAGACTGGAAAACATGAATAGCCCTCAGATAATATCCATTCGAAACTAACAAATCACGTTTCCTTCATATCAATAGTATTCTAGATCAAGAGAGGAAATATATCAAAGAGGGTATGCGGAGGGGAAATCTTAAATACCCAACATCTGAAAAAGAGGTTAAGGAAAATGAGATATAATAGAAAGTGACAAAAATCCAGCACAATCTGGCAACTCCGCGAAAATCTCTCCGTACAACAACTTGAAAGCAGAGGCCTCAGTTCCTTGTTACAATCATCCTATTTCAAAACATGTCATTAATTTGAGTCAGAATGTCGAACAGAAAACATAATTTAATAATGATGGACTGAGACTTTACGAAACGTCGGGTGGGCAGCGGATAAATATTCAAAACAGTTTCACATCATTTTGATTGTAATGCCCGGCAATTTCTTCAAATATATTTTACAATAAGTTGTTACACTTGGAAAATTGTTTCAATAACATTTATAATTTAAATATCAAAAGCTTTGTCCAACTTCAAATTAAGAACTGAACTAATCGAATAACATCATCTGAACGTTTTAACGAGAAAAAATATCCCAAACTGCAGGATTATTCGTATTTCATTACTCATCAAGTCCCATGGGGTATTCCAATGCCATTCCACTGCTGTCGCAGGTTCAAGGATCGATTCGAGGTGACAGATCGGCCTTGAAAAAGATTTTTCATCGGATTGACGACCGTTGCGGCATGGAATCCTTCACGTAGTACGTCCTGAGGGATATCGGTGACTACTATCCGTAATTTTCTTTTTACTAATTCACGAACGAACAATAAGATTGTATTCCGAAAGGAAAATAAATAATTTTCAACATTATTTCCTTTGTTTTAGTTTCAAATATTTACCTGTTTAAGATGATTTTAGTAACACACTTGACACACTGTCAATTTAACAGTGTCATGTATTCAAATATGTTAGTAAAATAAATAACACTTACAAATGAATTATTTTATTCTTATGGGAAAACAATTTTTGGTAATTGATTAAATTTAGGAAAAAGTATACAACAATAATTTTTATAATACAAATAATTGGCTATCAAATATGATCTCTCTCTCAACTAGTCCTCCGTCTATTCGAATACATTTTTCGATTCTTGTACGATTCTGTTTAGCTACTCGTCAGGTACTCGTCATGTTCCGAGATGCTCATTTCTTATTGATATTTCTTGTGGCACAAAGTTCATCTCGATTTCTGGGCCTTGGTTTATAAACTTTATTTTTGACTAATCTCCAAAAATAAAAATCGAGGGATGTAATATCGGGAGACCTCGGAGGCCACAGCTCAAAAAGACTGTTTCTTCCTATCCAGCGAGTATGATGTGTTTGGTTCAACCATTAACGAACAATCCATGAATTGTGGATGGACACACCATCTAGCTGCAAATACATATTCTGTCGCACATTACGAGGAAGATTTTCAATTGCATCTCATCGAAAAAGTTAACCAAACGATCAATATTCAATGACTCACTAAAATCCCACAATAGACATTGACTTTCCGGAAATTTTTGCCTTTACAATTTATAACCCAGTGAGGATTACCTCTGGCCCAGTATCTACAGTTTTGAGACGATACAACCCCATTAGTGATGAATGTAGTCTCATCAGTAATTATAATCTTCTTCAGGAAATGTCTGTCATTTAAAAAATTACCTTTGGCCCAATAACAATAGTCTAATCTTTTATTATTATCACTATCTTTTAATGTATTTAAGAATATCGATTTATAGGGCTTGATTTTATGATGAACGAAACATCTGATTTTATCCTTGCTAATATTCTGTTGAAACGATAAATCTCGAAGCCTCATTCATGGATTTGTTTGATTTGCCGCCAATATATTGTTATCCTCAGGATTTTAATAACACTGGCAGTTTTATTGAAAAGAACATTTACAGCGGTTGGTTTTTCATGAGTAATGGAATCACGTTGGGGCTATCTCAGGTTAAACTTCTCTGCTACTACGAACAAAATCACCAAACAACCGGATTATTTCGATTTTTTCTCCTAAAATCAATGGCATTTTCTGTGATCACTGACTAGAACTTAACTCAAAGAAAATGACATTCTAATTTTGTGATCAATGGATAGCGTTCACAAATTCTTGATCGCTACTGGTAAGTTTACCCTTCCGACAGAGGTACGTAGGTTCGCTGGGCAAGTCATGCGTAGGCTTATTTTTTCTGGTATTCTTGTAGAAGGTTTTATGATCCGGCATCAGAGAATCCGGTCAACCAGAGACCAGGCCATTAAAAGACCACTTAGTTCAGAGCCCGACCATTGCCGTAAGCATACCCTTTTTGGAGCCACTTGGCACAATAACCGGTCAGTCAGGTTTGAGACTATTTCGAAACCCCCGCATAGGGATACCGAATTGCCCTTAGTCGTACTCAGTACGTTTAGTTCAGATCTCAGTTACCATTTTTCTACAAATATACTTTTATTATATTTTCAGTTCAGATCTCAGTTACCATTTTTCTACAAATATATTTTTATTATATTTTCGTATACAGATAAAGATATCAGTTAACATTTTTTAAATTATCTATTTGCCGTTTGATCCTATTTGATTACCCTTAAGTTATATTTTCTTTGTACTGTTGTCTGAAAAGAGTTAATAACCTCTAATTTATAAGTACATTGCAACGAGCTGGTGTAGTTTAGAGCAGTTTTTTTAGTATTTCATTTTCCACGGTAAGGTTTAGCGAACCACCTTCCCTAAACCTTCCTGTGACTCTTATTTTATAATTTTATTTTTTCTATATTCTACAGTGTGTGCTTTGCTTTAAACGAATTTAAAGCAAATGTACAAAACCCATGAAAATCCACTACAAGACATAGATAGTGCAATTCGGTCCATGCGTCGCAGAATTATAAAGGATTATAAAGGCGGGATGTATTAATTCATTACTAAAATTTTTTATCAAATATGTGTAGAATTTTTATTATTACATAATGCCACCATGATGTATAGAAAAATCTAATAAAATATACTTTTCAGTATTTTATTCTGTATATAAATGTTTTATAATCCGTTAATCTCAGGCACTTTGGATTGTCTGTCTTCTATAACTACAAACAACACTAACCATAATAACTTATGATGTTATATTACTATTTTAATGTTCGCTTCACATTCGATAGCTTTTTGATCACATTCATTAATCAAATTTTATAATATATCCGAACTATATATCTGAATATATAAGTATCCGAACAGTTTATCGTTACAGATTTACCAGGAGGGATTTTTTTGAAGAAGCATACTCTTTAGTTGAGTAAATACTCGGTGATAGTTTTTTTAACAGAACATAAATATGACTGAATTGGTATAATAACATGAAACTTAACATGTATTCATAACATTAGTGCAATATTATAATATACTGTTATTTTTCCTGATAATAGCACTATCTATGTATGAGATTATTAACTTTTTATCAGCCTAGGTATACTCAGATAGAATTTAAGATACAGGTTGGACATACGCAAAGAACATATTGACACTTATATAGCTCCGAAACCGTTTACTCTTGAAAAAATGCCCCATTAAAAGAAACGGGTTATACATTTAATTGCAACAATTTCAGTTCAACAGCTTACTAAGCGAAAAACCATCTGAACATCTTAAAAAGAAAAGCACCTGAAACTGCAGGATTATTCGTGCTTCATAACTCATCGTTTCCCGCGGGAATGTAATTCAAGCCCTTTCACTGCTTTCGCCCGTTCAAGGACCAATTTGAAATAATATATCGCCTATGAAAACATTTTTCTTACGATAGACGACCTTTGCGGCATTGAGGAATCTCAGACATAGGACATCCTGGGGGATACCGTCAACTATCCTTCATTTTCTATTTACCAATTCACTATCGAAGAACAAGACCATATTGGCAAGGAAAAGAAATATTTAAAAATATTTCGTCTTTGGTTTTCGTTACAGTTTTGTTTCAAATCTATTTATTAATTAATAATTTTGAATTTACGAACCCATTTGAAAATATGTTTCATTATTTATTATTATTATTATTCACGTATGGGACCTAGTGGACCACGCGAAGTACAATTAGAGGCGTTTGTTGTTGTTAGCCTTCCTTTGTGCCCATACTAATTTCATTCTTTCGCTATGAGCTTTTTCCTTTCGTCAGACCAAATTGTTCCAGTCTTCCTACATTTTTCACTCTGGCCAACCTTCCACACATTAACCTTGTGTCTGAAACAGCCTCTATCCTGAATTTCACTTTGTGTAATATTTGCTGATCTTAGGTCCTCTTTAATTGCAGCAATCCATTTAATTATTTCTACTTTAGCTCTACTCCTGTTTTCATAAAATTCGACTATTTGTCTAGTTAACCTATTCGGATTCATCCGTTTTATGTGTCCGTAAAACTTAAGTCTTCTTTTTCTCATATCGCTATGTATATCTGTGTATTGTTTGATTTCTTTGTTTTCTCGAAGTCGGTATGTTGTGCTATTTATTTGTTTGGGGCCTAGGATTTTTCTTACGATTTTTCTTTCCTTCTTTTCAATGTCCTCGATGTCCTTCTTTTTATTCAAAATGAGCGTTTCTGCAGCATATAGACATTCTGGCTTAATAACTGTGTTGTAATGTCTCAGTTTTGTGTTTTTAGATAGGCATTTTTTGTTGTAAATATTTTGTGTAAGTCTCAATGCCGTTTCCATTTTTTGACATCTACCCTTATTGGCCGCTTTTTCTAACCCATTTTCCATGATTATTTCACCCAAATATTTGAATTGAGAGACTCGTCTGATGTTACCATATTTTGTTTTTAGAAATGGCGTTCTTAGTCTGTTGCAGGTCATGTATTGTGTCTTTTCAAAGGAAATTTGAAGTCCTACATTTTCTGCTGTTTCTTTTAGAATTTCAATCTGTTTCTGTGCCGTTAATACATCTTGAGCTAAAATTGCTAGATCATCAGCAAATGCCAGACAATCAATTTTGATGTTGGTTCTCCCCAGTTTAATGGGCTGGTCAATATTCAGGGCCGACTTTTTTTCACGCCACTCCTGTATTACTTTTTCTAGAACACAGTTAAATAAGAGTGGCGAGAGTCCATCCCCTTGTCTCACTCCAGTTTTAATTTCGAAGGGCTCTGAGATCTCACCCATGAATTTAACTTTTGACCTTGTGTTAGTTAACGTTGCTTTAATAATTGCCAGCGTTTTCAGATCTAGTCCTGGTTCTTTCAAGATTCGGAATAAAGATTCGCGGTCAATAGAATCATATGCTTTTTCGAAATCCACAAATGTACAGACGAGATTTTTATTGTACAGTTTCTGATGTCTTAGAATCAACTTCAGATTCAGGATCTGTTCAGGGCAGGATCTGCCCGGTCGAAAACCTGCTTGATATTCACCAATGTTAGGTTCTAACTGTCCCTGTGCTCTGTCTAGTAGACATTGACATAGAATCTTGTAACAAACTGGGAGAAGAGATATCCCTCTATAGTTGTTTACATCCGTTCTATCTCCTTTCTTATGTAGTGGATGGATTAGAGCATCTTTCCAATCTTCCGGAATCCGTTCGGTTCGCCAAACTTCTTGTAGAATTTTGGTTATTTCCTTGATTGTACCTGGACCAGCGGATTTCAAAAGTTCAGCTTCATTATTTATTATATTTGTAGACAATTTGATATTTTATATACTAAGGAAATTTTTCAATATACATTTTAAGCACTAAAACTAACACACTTTGTTCGTTTACTTTTATGTTTCTTGATGCGAGTGAAACAGGTGGTGAATTAAACGGTTAAAATGTATTGTTTTTATCATATTGTAAGGTATTTTCTATATGTTGCCAAGCAAAAAAATGACGCACCAAAAAAATTAAAAATAAAGTGGAAAAAATAATTTCAGATTTTATATTAATTTTTTCTCCGTTCTGTCTATTCTCACACTTCTTGCGACTTTTATAGTCTAACATCCATAATGTCATTCGCGGTAACGAAATAGGTCATGGGTTGCCGAAGCGCACCGATTAAAGAACACGTGCTTTGGGCACAGACAAGTTTGTGCCGCTACTGTTTTCTTTATTATAGAGTGCGAAAAACAAAGACAGCAATACATCGTTTCGCTAATAATCCGGAGATTAAAAGCATTTATAACGTCATATCTTGGACGTTGCCCCATTCTCAGATATCCTAAGCGTTGATGTCAGTGATGGGCGGAACTTATCGAACCTTTCCAAAGAATTTTTGTTAGTCATTTTCTTCTCTTTACATGTTTAATAAGCAATTTCTCTCACAGTTTCGTAATCCTCAAAGTACATTTTAGATTTAACATATTTGAATTGCTCGTAAAACGTTTTTATTCGAACTTTTTCTTGTGTGGAAGTAAGTTTAAGGTTATGTTACTTTGCCCTTTATGAGTGTCAATTTCAGTTTTTTGAGAGGAATTTCGGATATATTTTATTGAATTTATTATTGCTATTTTTTACAAAATCTGTTATATAAATTGTATTGACATTATTGGTGTATCGGTTTTAGTTGAAAATGTGATGTGTGATATGTTTTATGCCAGATTGTAGACATTACAGTGAACAAAAAAATTGTAGATTTTTTATATTTTCTGTCCATTCAACTGCGAAAAAAAGGGTTAAATCTTGTGTGGTAATATTATGTATTTATAAGATGGCATGGACGTATAAAAATTATTGCGTAATTTCTAGGCGGCTAGATCGGGAACACCAAAAACTTTCACTGGTCTATAGTTGCCATTTTGTCAACAATGTTAGAACATATTTTCCCAAGATATTTGATTTTAATATTAAAAGGAAATTTGCTTTTGAATCTCCGGGGAAATGGTATGATATTTAAATATATATGGTATAATGTATATATATATATATATATATATATATATATATATATATATATATATATATATATATATATATATATTCCAGTATACCTCGCCTAAGGTACTGGACGGGTCACGGGTGGTGGATAGTGAAAGTTCCATTAGATATTAATGGACAGCTGCGAATATCTCAAAATAAGCAGCCCCGAACCAAGGCAAAAAAAACAAAATCCACTTAGCGTCTGACTTGTATCAAGCGGTTGAGTGGTCAGCGTCTGTTCACCAGTGGTGCGGCTGATATTTAAATTCTGGAACTAACCCCTCCAGTCTTAACCTCTGAACCGTCATGGTTCAAACCTTTAATTCAAAGTACAAGATGAAGCGTTCTAGTAATTACAAAATTACCCCAGGAGGTAGACAATCCTCTGCCAGCTTTGCTGGTACAGCCGGACTTTCGGATTCTGGGGCGTCCGGGCTTAAACGCAAAATCTTTCAGAGGGAGTCGGAGACCTCTGGTCAACGTCTGAAACCGAAAACAAAAACTTTCTTTGGAACGGTAAATATCAATTCTCTCCTCCGTCCAGGAAAACTACACGAATTAGGGCGAACATTAAATCAGCAAAAAATCCAAATTTTAGCTTTGCAAGAAACCAGATTGACAGATGATAACACCTTGGAATTCGGCAACTACAGACTTTTTAAAAGTAAAACGCACAAAAGAATACTCAAAAATACACCACATCTCGGTGTTGCTTTCGCTGTCTCAAGAAACATTCTTGGTTCTATAACAAATGTCCAGCCAGTAAATAATCGACTTATGACACTATCCCTCAAGTGTGTTAACAAAAACTATACATTAATCAATGCACACCTCCCAGTGAACGAAGAAAATAAATCTAATACTGAAAAAGTAAATAAGTCCTGGGAAATTCTAGAAAAGACTATCTCTAAAATTCCCTCTAACCATGTAAAAATCCTATTGGGTGATTTCAACGCCCAGCTAGGGAAAGAAAAAAGTACAGGAAAACAGTCGGCAGTTTTCCCGCTCATAAATGGACTAACCATAATGGTAGAAGATTGGTTGAACTATGTTCGCAGTTTAATCTAAAAATAATGTCAACCCATTTTAAGAAGAAAATATCAAAACAAAAGACCTGGAGGTGCCCAAACACGTACATGGGTGAATTTCAAATTGACCATGATGCCATTTCGTACCCCAATTATAAAGAGATTTTGAATGTTCAAGTCAGGAAAGGAGCAAATATAGACACGGATCACTACTTGACTAGAATCAAACTTAGCTTGAAACCTCGAAAACTTATTCAAAAGAGGCTGCTGATACCAAAGTTTGACCCAACGAAAATAAAACCAGCCCTAACAGAAGAGCTTGATAAACAACCAGCACAGAACTGGCAAGAATTGAAACAAAAAATTATTAAAACGGCCTTAAAGTTGGTCCCTTTACAAAAACGTAGAAAACATCCGTGGTGGGATGAACATTGCGAGCAAGCAGTATTAAGCCGAAGTAAAGTATTCAAAGATTGGAACAGTCAAAAAACAGCAATAAACTATAACATCTTTTTGGAAGGAAGAAAAGAAACATCGAAGCTAATTAGACAAACTAAAAGAAAATATGAAAACAATCAACTTAATGAAATAGAAAAAGATTTCCAAAAAAATAACACCCGAAACTTTTACAAAACATTTAAAACTAAATTAACAGGCTATCAACCGCAAAGTCTTTGCTTCCAAAAGGAAAACGGACAATTAGCTCTAAATAACCAAGACAATTGCAAAGAACTTGCGAAATATTTTGAACAAATACTAAACTGTTCGGAGCCCTTAAACAAATTAACAACATTAAAACCTAAACAAACAAACCCAGATTCATTACCACCGAATGAAGATGAAATAATTAGGCAAATCAAGCGGCTTAAAAATGACAAGGCTTCTGGTGAAGATGGAATCACTGCTGACCTTTTGAAATCCGCTGGTCCAGGTACAATCAAGGAAATAACCAAAATTCTACAAGAAGTTTGGCGAACCGAACGGATTCCGGAAGATTGGAAAGTGGCTCTAATCCATCCACTACATAAGAAAGGAGATAGAACGGATGTAAACAACTATAGAGGGATATCTCTTCTCCCAGTTTGTTACAAGATTCTATCTCAATGTCTACTAGACAGAGCACAGGAACAGTTAGAACCCAACATTGGTGAATATCAAGCAGGTTTTCGACCGGGCAGATCCTGCCTTGAACAGATCCTGAATCTGAAGTTGATTCTAAGACATCAAAAACTGTACAATAAAAATCTCGTCTGTACATTTGTGGATTTCTAAAAAGCATATGATTCTATTGACCGCGAATCTTTATTCCGAATCTTGAAAGAACAAGGACTAGATCTGAAAACGCTGGCAATTATTAAAGCAACGTTAACTAACACAAGGTCAAAAGTTAAATTCATGAGTGAGATCTCAGAGCCCTTCGAAATTAAAACTGGAGTGAGACAAGGGGATGGACTCTCGCCACTCTTATTTAACTGTGTTCTAGAAAAAGTAATACAGGAGTGGCGTGAAAAAAAGTCGACCCTGAATATTGACCAGCCCATTAAACTGGGGAGAACCAACATCAAAATTGATTGTCTGGCATTTGCTGATGATCTGGCAATTTTAGCTCAAGATGTATTAACGGCACAGAAACAGATTGAAATACTAAAAGAAACAGCAGAAAATGTAGGACTCCAAATTTCCTTTGAAAAGACACAATACATGACCTGCAACAGACTAAGAACGCCATTTCTAAAAACAAAATATGGTAACATCAGACGAGTCTCTCAATTCAAATATTTGGGTGAAATAATCATGGAAAATGGGTTGGAAAAAGCGGCCAATAAGGGTAGATGTCAAAAAATGGAAACGGCATTGAGACTTACACAAAATATTTACAACAAAAATGCCTATCTAAAAACACAAAACTGAGACATTACAACACAGTTATTAAGCCAGAATGTCTATATGCTGCAGAAACGCTCATTTTGAATAGAAAGAGGGACATCGAGGACATTGAAAAGAAGGAAAGAAAAATCATAAGAAAAATCCTAGGCCCCAAACAAATAAATAGCACAACATACCGACTTCGAGAAAACCATGAAATCAAACAATACACAGATATACATAGCGATATGAAAAAAAGAAGACTTAAGTTTTACGGACACATAAAACGGATGACTCCGAGTAGGTTAACTAGACAAATAGTCGAATTTTATGAAAATAGGAGTAAAGCTAAAGTAGAAATAATTAAATGGATTGCTGCAATTAAAGAGGACCTAAGATCAGCAAATATTACACAAAGTGATATTCAGGCTAGAGGCTGTTTCAGACACAAGGTGAACGTTTGGAAGGTTGGCCAGAGAGAAAAATGTAGGAAGACTGGAACAACTTGGTCTGACGAAAGGAAAAAAGCTCATAGCGAAATAATGAAATTAGTATGGGCACAAAGGAAGGCTAACAAAAACAAACGCCTCTAATTGTACTTCGCGTGGTCCACTAGGGCCCATACGTGAATAATAATAATATATATATATATATATATATATATATATATATATATATATATATATATATATATATATATATATATTCATAAATGATAAGCTTTCAGAAAAATTGAAAAATAACACTAGTTATATTATTTATTACAATGGCAGTAATAAAGTAGTTATCAATGGGAGCCACAATTACTATCATCAAATCCAAGGAAATCTTCACATTTTAAAGGGATCCAAGTGTTACTTATATATGTTGCATATATACATTGCAAGAAGTTTGGTTGCACGGTTCTTATTGAATATGATCAATCATGGGCAGAAAATTTAGAACTATTGCAAAATTTTTATGTTAAATATTACTTTTATGTTAAATTATTGGACTTGTAGATATATATGAACGATCATAGAGAATCTTAGAAAGAAATGGAAATTTTAAAACAAGGAGGACCCCAATCCGAATGTCAGGATATGCAAGGAAATGTGTGCTACTTTAACCATACAGGTTTATGAACGTTTTAGTTTCGATGTATACCTAACTGTTGCAAATTTGTTTGAAATTGAAAAATTTGGTGAATATCGGGCCATCTTTCCAAATGAAGACATTAAAATTGTGTGTAAGCTGTTTGCATATGGAAATTACTTAAAATTAAAAAATAAACGCTCGGTAATGTACGCACGGAACGATTTTATGAAACACAGTGGGGCTGTGCCGCTGTTACAAATGTTTATCCAAAACAATTTAACATCAACATTTAGTAAATCTGTGGAACTGCTGACTATTTTGTGAACTGTTCCTATGACGACTGTGGAAAGCGAAACATGTTTCTCAATCCTCAAACGAATCAAAACATTTCTAAGAAACACTATGGGCCAGAAACGGCTATGCGCGTTAGCAATGCTATCTTTTGAAAAAAAAACTTTATCAATTTTAAATTTTAATGATCAAGTCATCGACCACTTTGCTGCTTAGAAATTTAGGAGGATGGACTTCAACTACAAACAGATTTAATGATCATTGTCCTATGGTGAGTTTAGCAAAATTTTATTATCTAGGTACCTATTTGAAAATTTGATGTCTGACAGTATTTCTACACAGCATTTTGGTTGCGACGCATTTCCCTATCTCCATTCGAAAATTTAGTTATACGTGCCCCACCTGTTTTGTCCTCCACGAACCACCAAGCTTGCCAAGCTTAGCAGTATTCTTGGGTTATTTGGTAAAAATGCTAACATAACACTGAAAATGTATGAACAATTTGTGGAGTATTAAAGTAGCAGGTTTCAGTATTATTAAAACGTCGACACAATTTGATATTGTTTTTCGTTCCGTTATGGGGATATGGGTAAAATGGTTTGGTCATAAGAATTATGTACGAGTACGAGGCTGTTGTTCTAGAATTATCGCATGATGTGACGAAGGGCAACTTCTTATTGTACGAAATCGACTTTGAGATATACGGGAAATACGTTTGTTTGCAGTTACAATTAGGGTTGCCACGAAGATGGGCTGCTTTTATGGCCGCCGCTACGCACCGCAAGACTCGTCGCTTAGAATGATGTCGAATTACACAGTGGCAGAAAGTCCGACATGTTTGAGGATATTGTTTTCCGAAGGAGTGTTAGAATAGATTAGCAGATAATTTTAACAAGTTTTATGCTGAAAGTATCCGGGAGATAGCTCGAACCATTCCAAATTTTTCAAAAATTTGATAGTACCGTTGACATCCATTCAGGTGAAAAAAGTTTGGATCAATTTGATTTATTAACATTATCTCAATTGAGAGATTATTTCAGAGATTATTTCAAGAGCGTATTTCAGCAAGTGGGTTATTCATTACTACATTTAATCAATTCGTCGTTGTCCAGTGATGAAGTTCCACGGAATGCGAAAGTGAGCATCATTGTTCCAATGCCAAAGGTTGAAAATCCTGTATTACCAGATTATTTTAGGCCAATTAATTAAATTCCTATCGTTGACAAAATATTGGAAATAGTGATGTGTAGACAGTTGCGTAGATACTGTGAAAAGCAAAATTGCATTTATGGGGGACATTTGGGATTTCCTGATAAACATTCATGCGAGTATGCACTGCAACATCTTTGTTACGTCATCTAAAACGTGCATTTGAGACTATAAACAGAGAAGATCTGATTGTGAAGCTGCAGTGCCACGGAGTGACATATTGTGTTATAAAATGGCTTAAACATTATTTTAGTGACCGCTTTTATCGAACGAGAGAAAATGGTACTATATCAGGAATTCTGGAAAATTATATTAGTATCCCAAAACGGAGAGCATGGGGGCCTTTTTTATTTTTTATATACATCAATGATCTGTACAAATTTTATAAAAAAATAGACTTACATTTATTTGCTGACGATGGGCTCCTGTTAATAACGGGACAGAATTATGAACAAATGGTGAAGGATATTAATTTAGAACTCTCTATTTTAGATAATTGGTTATGTGTGAATAAATTAAAATTAAATTCTAAGACAAGAAAATATATGATTCTGGGAAAGAGGGGTATTTGCAAGTCGTTTATTGATAAAAATTATAATATTAACTTTGGGAAGAATAACATTGAAATCTTAGACCAAATTAAATATTTAGGAGTCATTCTTGATTCTCAGTTGAATTGCTCATATAAATTACACGAGTAAAAAATGGGGTTCTTTCGTAGAATATCATATAACAAGTAATTGGTCAAAAATATTAATATATAATATTATATAATACCATAATTTATCCCCATTTTAGTTATTGTAGGTCTTTGTTGTTAGGTTGTAATAAAAATTGATTGCAAATTTTACAAAATAAGGCAATGTGAATTATTTTGCATTGTGATAGGTTTATACTGGTGGATTTGATGTTGCGCTCTTTGGGCTGGTTGATTTTTAAAATTAAAAATAACTTTATGCCTGCATATCTTGGAAGGTACTTAATAGCGCGATCCGTAAATATAAATGTAACATTCGTTTAAAGGAGGATCTCCATATACATTTTGAACGTAGTATCTATAAGCAGAAATCGCTTTTTAGGAATGGTATTCGACTGTTCAATGGTCTGCCAGCAGAGCTAAAAAGTATAAAGAGTTTGAGAATGTTTATAGATAGAATCCGTAAACATTATTTGGCAAAATAAATTCGGAATGTTCGATTTTGGATGTACTAGTGTTTATATATTCGATTTTTATTATTATAGAACAGTTTATATTTGGATGTATTTGTATTATGCATAGACATGTACGAATATAAAGGAATTACAGATTGTATGTAGTAGCCAAGTGCCAAATAAAGAATATTATTGTTATTATTATACCTTTTGGAACTCTATTTGCTCTAGTGGTGATTTTGTTTAGACGGTTGTGAAGGACGTAGAAGGATTAACAATTTTCGAGGTGAAAAGCGAAATTTAACTTTCACATTAGAATGGCATACTCTAAGAATGCTACTACTATGCACTACAGCTTAGTATTCTAAATTTTACTTTTCAACTCAATAACGCAAGACTGCATACAACTTGTTAAGTACAGTTGTTTGAAAAGTTGTCGATTTTGAAAATCGATTCAACAGAAGCAACTTTCTCGCATCTGGAACATGTTTGGGATGAATTGGTCGAACTCTTAAGTGATTATCTCGGCCGGCAACGAACTTGATGTATGCGGGCCTGGGATAATTTATCACAAGAAAACACTTGCTATTGGACCAACTTACTATCAATTTATTTGTCTCAAATGTATGTACAATTGCCGCGAGGCCTATAACAGACAACGTTCCACATCTGATAGTTGAACGAATTGAGGTCCGGATTTTCAATTTTTCCGGAGGATCAATCTTTTGCACTCAGCTTCCACCCAATGGAGTATTCCACTCAACGGATCTTGCCTTGTAGATTGGGGCTGGATATTGATGAAAGATTCAATGTTTTCTTGCAAAAAGGTGTAATTACTTTCTCCAAAACATGGCTTTTGTAGTTTGTTATAAGCGTTTTGATCCTTTGCTCGTAAAAATGCAATTGACTGACGCCGTGGTAAGTTAAATCGAAAGTCTTGGAAGTACTTTTTTTAAAAACTTTATTTAAATTTACAGAGTGGCGTGTACCAAACTGCAATATTCAAACTAGGTTAATAAAATTCTAGAGAGGAGCGTACTGTGCAACTCGTGTTAGGAGAAAGATGGCGAGGTGTTGTTTTCTCGTGTTTTTATATAATTAATAACGTTGAATAAGCACTAAAGGTGCTGATAGGCATTTTATCGGTAGTTTTCCATATATAATCTGCTAAATGATAGATATAACTCGTACGACACTCTCCACCAAATCATTATTGAAACCAGATGATGACCTCTTTCGACTTTTCCAAGTTTTTTCAACAGTTTCTTGAAGTCATGAGACGAATATTTTTTCCCCGCTCTAGATAAGGAACGACCCCGGGTATGTAATTACTCGTAATTCTCCGTCTATAAACTGCGTCAACATACCTCCAATGCACACATTAGACGCATCGGACTGAACGAAGAATTTTTGACTAAAATCAGGCTGTGCTAGGATTGGTACACTTATCGAGTTTCTGCCTACTGAATAAAAACGCGGCATCAGCTCTATCATTCTATTCTATCGCCTGTTTTTTCTTTTTGCCCTTAAGAAGATCATTGAAGAGACTAATAAGAGCAGAAAATCTCTAATGAACCTACGGTATCACGAACGAAACGTTTCGCCTCGGTAGAAGTACGCGGACGCGGATAGTTGGACGTAGACTTAACTTTGGACGGGTCAGTAGTTAGAGAACTATTATGAACTATGAACCATAGATACTTCAATGATATCCTAAAAAATTGACATTTTTCCAGATGGATCGTAAGACCTGCCTCTTTAAGTAAATTTTTAGCGGTTTTTAAAAGTTCTACATGATGTTCCCAGATAGGAGAGCATAGCAATATTTCATCTAGATACGAAAAAATGTGAGGTTCATATTTGGGTTAGGTGAGAGAGCCTTCTTGGATTTTTCATGTGAAGTTTATATGAAATATTCCTGTCATTTAGTAGCGTAGACATACGGTTGTAAGGTTAGATAGAACCAAATTGGAGGAAATGACTCAACTACTGTAGCACTGCTCTTATAACCATGACTCTATAAACTATGACTCAATAAAACTTTTTTTTTAATAAATTAACAACGTTCATTGTTTGATTTGTAACTGCTATTAATAGTATGATTATTTAGGATCACCTTATAAAAAATACCACTGAAAAATTGGGAAATTTGTGATCATAGTGCCTAAAGACATAGCCTGGGGCGTTGAATTTCAAGATTTTCAAAAATATGTGTATTACCAGAACTGGTATAACCTGGGCTGTCGCCCGACACACGCTTGACGTTGAGTTTTGGGATACCCTGTATATATCATATGTATTATCATCATTATCAGCCCGTGTCGATCCACTGCAGTATGAAGGCCCTTTCACCATTCTTCCAACTTTCACGGTCCTGGGCCTCTTCTTCTCCAGGATTATCTTGGTCTATCTATCATCCCATCGTTATATGGCCTGCCAATCTCCATTTCAATTTACTCTTCCAATGACGTCACACACTTGTGTTTGATCCCTGATTTATGTCCACGGCTTTCTGTCTGGTCTTGTAATATCAAGCATACATCTTTCCATTCCCATCTGTGCTACCCGAAGATTTGAATTGATTGCGATGTGAGTGTGCAGTTTTCACTTCCGTATATCATAACGGGCAGAACGCACTGATCGAAAACTTTTTTTTTCAGGCAAAGTGGGAGTTTGCTCTTAAACACTATGTTGAGCCTGCCAAAAGCTTGCCATCCACATTTAACTCACCCGTTACAGCTCCTGGGTGGCATTTTCCCCCATTGAAATCCTCTGCTCAAGATATATAAAGTGGTCCACAATTTCCAAATTCTTTCCTAAAACTGAAATTCTTCTGTCCTCAGCAAATTTATTGAACATATCCTGACTCCTATTTAGATTTATTTTTAAGCCAAATGATTCGCCAGTCCTTTGCAGATTTTGTATGCGTCTTTGCGACTCCTTTGGGTCTTGTGAAAGGAGAATGATATCATCTGCAAATCTAAGATGGTTTAAGTTTGCACCTTCTTTACACGATCCTGTTCCCAATCCAGATTAGGGAATTCTTCTAGGCAGGCAGAGAAAAGAATAAGCGATATTGCGTCACTCTGCCGTACACCTCGCTCTACATTAATTTCAACTACATCATCAACTAAGATCATCAAGGTGAATTGTCGCTGTAGCTGCAGCGTATATCGATCCTAATAGCTTTACATAAACTTTGTTGCCCCCACCTGCAATACATCCATTATGGCCTGTTTTGAGATGCAGTCATATGCTTTTTCGTAGTCAAAAACCCAAGCACAGTATCATGGTGTATCATGGTTGTGCCTTTCTATGGCCTGCTGTACAACCTGGATGTGATTCATAGTACTGAATCAACTTCTAAATCCTACTTGTTCTTTTGGTTGTGCGGCATTGAGATTTCTTAATATTCTTTGTACATTACTGATAGGAGGCTTATTGGACGGTAAATCTTGTGGTTTAAATCTTGCTGTGCTCCTTTTTTTGTGTAAAAGGATCACTTCTACATTTTTCCATAAGTCAGGTACTTTTTGTTATTTGAGGCATTTTGAGTATAATTTTGCCAGTGTTTTATATAAAGTCCGACCACCAGCTTTTAGCATTTCGACAGTTACACTGTCCTTTCCTAGAGCGTTGCCGTTTTTTATTGCTTCTGTGGTTTAGTGGAAAATGAAAATATTAATCCTTCTTTAGTTGTTTAAAATACATTTTCATCAAGTATCGGCTACCTCAGTTAAATTCATTTTAATTTGTATATTTTCAGAATATTTTTACACGTAAAGATGAAATAACATCTTTTTATTTTGCATGTTTTCTTTTGTTTTAATAAATACAAAATTATCATTTTTTTAATTGAAAATGTGCAATGTATTCATGCATTAAACGGATATTCTAAATATATTCTTTTATGCTAATGATTGCAAATTTATATAAAATAACGATTCAAGGACAGTAATAAATCATTTTTAAAAAGCTTATATCAGATATGGATATGTTTTTATTTTATTTAATTGTTCATATGTAATATGAAACAACAGCATAATAACAGTTGTATTTGCTTAATTATATATGTGCGTGATTTGTTGGGAATTAAAAAATTATTAAAATTAATTGTTATAGATTATGTGTAATACAGGTACATAATATATAATGATACATCAAGAATCCGAGGATATTCCCTACAACAAGTGTTGTCTTAACAACTTTTGATAATCTCGGCAAACAACAGGAAACGTGAAGAAATGTTTTAGACTATGGAATTCCAGATTAAATATTTTTTGAAAATTAGAAAACTTATAAATGTACTGAAATATTAAACTTATTTTATTTATTGAATATTAATCAAACAGATATTTATTTAGCAGGAGATTTAGCAAAAGAATAAATAAATTTTAGGAGAAAGAAGGAATGATAAAAGTGTAATAATACGATTTCAAAAAACTATAATAAATTAATTAGAATGGGGATGAGAAATGAGAAAATAATAGAAAAGGATAATACATAAAAAGCAATAAATAATGTAACTTTAAAAACTGACAAGCATATATAGATATAAAGAGCAAGATTATAATTACAAAGGGATATGAATACGAATATCATGAGAGATAAGAATTTTGAATATTATAAATAATGGAAATGAAGTGGATGAAGAGAAGAGGAAAGATAAAGAGAACTTACAAAATTATAGATATGAAAGAGATAAACATATGTAAAAAAGATGTAAAGTAAAATCATTTAAAAATCCAATTAAGGAAATATTTGTTAATGAAAAAAAAACGAAACTAGTAAACGAATAAATATAAGCCATACTGGTGGTATATTGGAGAAAATCAAGATGATAGAAAAAAGAGTAAAGAAAACCTTTTGCAATGGGAAATTGATAATGTGGGAGGTAGAATAATAATTATGGGATGCATTAACCTCTGAGGAAATCCAAAACAAAAGGAATTGAAGAATATATAGGAAAACGAGGACAAAGTACTAGAAAAAATAATGGATTATATAAAATTTAACTACCAGGAAACAATAATCGATTATAGAAAAATAATGACGGTAAACGAAGGAAGAAAATTTTACAATTAAGGAAGGTAAGCAAGGGGGGGAAACATAGATAGAAAAACTGTAGAAAACATTTAAAAAATATGATAGGAGCAGTAAAAGATAAATGTAGGGTAGAGCAAGTCTCTTAACTCAATAATAAGAAAAGCAAAATGCTGAATGAATTCGATAGAATTGCCAATAAAAGAGAAAAAGCAGAAATTGAAACAATACAAAGTTAAAATTATTGTAAAGAATCCTAAAGATTTTTAGAAAATATCTGGAGAAAAGGTAATGGAAAATTGTTAAGAGATTTAAAAGATTTTACAAATGGAACATTAACAAAATAAGAAGGAAGAAATAGTGTAAAACTATACATATGGCTAAGAATAAACAATAGAAAGATAGAGAGAACATTTTAATAATTTAACAAAACTAAATGGAAAATGTAATGAAAACAATGAAATAAGAGACCATAGAACTAATAAGCGACGAAGAGGTGCAATTGATAGATTAAATATAGAATAATTAGCAGCAACAGACTACATTATCACCGAAATGATTAAATATATAGGAAAAGAAGAACCAAAAAAATTAACAAAACTCATGAACTGTAAGAAAACAGAAATAAATAAAGATGAAAGAACTGCCGAAGGTAGGAAATACGGCAGTAATTTTCCAATATATACAGTATCCAAAAAATTACAGATATAGGTCATCACAGGTACATATACAAAATGTACTTTATTATCGATCACAGATCAAATATTAAAACAACTTTAAAGAATCGTTTACGAATTAATTGTATGGCGCATGGGCTCAACATTACTTTGGAACACATTTTTGATTAAGTAATACCACAAGCAATCACCTGGCTCATATTTTGGATTTAATTACGAAGTGTATGCTACTGATTGAGTATCTGAGTCGATCAGGGAATATTTAGATGCTGGAAAACATTGTAAAGCAACAATGCCCCTCGGGGTGGAATACTAAATTTAGCATATAATTCTCTCTACCTTAAAATTTGGATCGTCTACATGGAATTGAAAATTATTTATTCATATATATTGGTTTTCTTAAAGATATTAAAAAAATCAATATTAATATCTGAAGATAAAAAGCAGTCAATTTTTGATTTGGTACAGCCATACATGCACATTATTATTAAAAAATTACGAAAGTTGTAACAAAGTTCAATCTACTGTACATTATTTTTCCAAAATTTCTAAACATAGAAAATATTTTAATGCCTTTCTTTAAAACTTTAGTGTATAACTGCATGAATTATTTATTGTCTCATACTAACGAACCGTTGCTCTCCTATTTTGTTTCTATGTTTTTTCGGGTATTTGCCTTAATATCGGGTATTTGCCTGGGTATTGTCTTAATATGTTTGATTGATATTGTATGTGTATCATCAAACGTCATTATACGTATATGATGATCTCGGTTGGTTTATATATACATTACCATCATTTAACGATGGTATCGCATCGTTCATTGAATGCTTCGATCAACAACAGTACACCAGTTGTTACAAGGTTACAACAACAGTTAGTTACAATGTTAACTACTATAAACTGATGAATAGTCACTACTCCTGAGTAACAATGAAGTTATTCATTCATAATTTTCTGTCCAGAATGCTGCGCAGTTGTAATCTCAAATAACATCAAACTCGAGAAGAGAAATGAATATCAAATCTATTACTCTAGATAATTGTTCTTCCACATGGTAGCCTCTGAAGCATGATGCACATGTCTCTTGGGAAATTGGGGGTCTTACTTTTTTTAACTGTATCTTCCAATTAATGTTTGACATTGCTTATTGTGAATTATCTCTAAACACGTATTAATTTTGCATCCTAAGCAAAATGTAGTACCATTTTAGGAATTGGAGTCGATACTCAGTGTAAGTAACACAGAACACAGACAGAAAATTAAGTCGATATCCAAAGAATATATTCATTGGTATATATTCTAACTGGTCTACCATATTTTGAAAATCATCTAGTATGGGAGATCTAACCTCCCAAAAATAATTGTAGTTTTATATTATAAAATATATTGGTTGCTTACATTTCTATGCTAGTTGTGATATAAAGGTTTAACAGTAACATGCAAATAATTAAGAATACTTTAATATCTTAAAAAATTAGAAGTATATAACTCGAAATTTTGTCGAAAAAAGTCTAGAATATGAGAATATTTCGGCGCAAGTAAAACATCCTTCAATTCTTCTATTGGAATCTTCGGTGTGAAACACTAGCCTCGAAGAGATTTACCATTAAACACCAAATCACTTTTTTAAATTTTTTGACGCATGTTTTCGCATAACCATGTCATCAGGATATGATTTAATCTGCTAGATTTAATCTATATTAAATCATCTCCTGATGATGCTAACATGGTTTGGTGTTTAGTGGTAAATCTCTTCGAGTTTAGTAAAATATCCTTGTTTATATCTGATTAGCAGAAATGATAAAATGTATGCAATACTACTGGATAATTTTTTGACGATCTATTGTTCAAAAAAAAAATCTCGGTTGAAATATATTCCCTGAAAATTGATGACGAAAAATGTTGGAGGTTAGAACTCAGAGGATGCGAGATAGCCAAGTTAATAAAACGTCTAGAATAATTTTAAATTCGAAAAGGCGGACTACCATATGATATTGTAGAGCCAAATCTGCCACTTTGTATTTCAGTAGGCAAGAGGATAAAAGCCGATAAGTAATAGCCACGCAGTCACGTAAGTTCGAAACTCGGTAAGACTGGGTGCCATTTGAGAAGTATTCTTCGTTGGTCACTTTCTGTCCGGTGGGGTTCTCGAGGAGCTAAAAGGTAAGGCACAAACTAAGGATTGATAGTCCAACGGGAGGTACTGACTGGAATTAATCGGTAGCTGCTGATCGTGGTTTGAAGCCCATGCTTATGTGTCTTGTATAAGTCCAGTTGCTAAATAACACCAAGTATGTTGACCCGTTTCAAACTAAATATAAATTAAACTAATTAATATCTATTGTTCCAGTTTTTTGTATCATATAAAAAGACTTCGAAAGAGCGGGTTCGATTCCCGTACTAGGTAAAAAAGTGTTTCTAATATTTGTGTGAATGTTTCTAAGTAAGAGTGTAAATCTAGAGGAAACTGTTTAGTAAGGTTTTTTTTTCTGAAAAAAACATTTATTATTTTTAAGACTTTCAGGGTTTCTGAATCTTCACCAATAAAATCACATAAGTATTTTTATTCATAAAAAATCTATTATTAAAGAGCATATTTCTTAAGTAGCTTGATAACTATTTGCCAAAGCTTCCATTTTTATTCATTCCTCTTTCAATCAGGTTTATCTGTTAACGAAATGCTATATTTGTGGAATCCTTTTCTGTAAATCTACAAAAGTCGGAATCCATTTAAAGATAATTCTAAGAGAAATGAACAATTTCACTGGTAAATTAAATTGCAACGGACCTAATTTTAACCTAAGAGATTTTTTGTTTATTGGTAGTATTGAAAAATGATGGTAATTAAGTTAATTGGATTCTGTCAGATATGCCTGATAAATTAAAAGACTACTAAATTGTTAAGCTTATAAAGAAATTGAAAAATACATATAAAGCAACACAGTTCGAAAGCAAGCTGAGGTTCATTCTTGGGATTTAATGTTTTAGATTAACAAGTTACAGAAAAACACTGTTTCAATAAAAACCGATTGCCCTTTTAACTTATTGAAATATTTTATATATATATATATATATATATATATATATATATATATATATATATATATATATATATATATATATATATATATTTATATATATATATATATATATTTATATATATATATATATATATATATATATATATATATATATATATATATATATATATATATATATATATATATATATATATATATATATATATATATTTATATATATATATATATATATATATATATATATATATATATATATATATATATATAATATATAGGCTCCAGGAAAGGAGAGTGTAACTGTCGAAATGCTAAAAGCTGGTGGTCGGACGTTACATAAAACACTGGCAAAATTATACTCAAAATGCCTCAAAGAACAAAAAGTACCGGAATTATGGAAAAATGCAGAAGTGATCCTTTTACATAAAAAAGGAGCACAGGAAGATTTAAAGAACTACCGTCCAATAAGCCTCCTATCAGTGATGTACAAAGTTTTCACTAAGATAATTTCTAAAAGAATATTAAAAAAACTGAATGACGCACAACCAAGAGAACAAGCAGGATTCAGAAGTGGATTCAGTACAATGGATCACATCCAGGTTGTACAGCAGGTCATAGAAAGGCACAACGAATACACCATGCCACTGTGCTTGGCTTTTATCGACTACGAAAAAGCATTTGATTCCATCTCAAAGCATGCGATGATGGATGCACTGCTTAGCCAGGGTGTAGAGAGAGCCTATGTAAACCTATTAGGATCGATATATGATGGAGCTACAGCCACAATTCACCTTGATAATCTTGAAGTGGGAATTAATATTGAACGAGGTGTACGACAGGGTGACGCAATATCGCCTATTCTTTTCTCGGCTGGCCTTGAAGAGGTATTCCGTAAACTGGATTGGGAGCAGGATGGTGTAAAGATCAATGGTGCAAACTTAAACCATCTTAGATTTGCAGATGATATTATTCTCATTTCACAAGACCCAGAGGAGCTGCAAAGATGCATACAAGAACTGCAAAGGGCTGGCGAACCATATGGCTTGAAAATAAACCTGAAAAAGAGTCAGGTTATGTTCAATAACTTCGCTCAGGACAGAAGAATTTCAGTTCTAGGAAGGGATTTGGAGATTGTTGACAGCTTTATATATCTTGGGCAGAGGATTTCCATGGAGGGGAATACCGCCCGGGAGGTGGAACGGCGTGTTAAATGTGGCTGGCAGGCATTTGGTAGGCTCAACATAGTGTTTAAGAGCAGACTCCCACTTTGCCTGAAAAGAAAAGTATTCGATCAGTGCGTTCTACCCGTTATGACATACGGAAGTGAAACCTGGACACTCACATCGCAATCAATTCAAAAACTTCGGGTGGCACAGAGGGGAATGGAAAGATGTATGCTTGGCATTACAAGACGAGACAGAAAGTCCTGCCCATGGATCAGGGAACAAACAAAAGTCTGTGACATCATTGGAAAAGTAAAACAGTTGAAATGGAGATGGGCAGGCCATGTAGCGAGACGATGGGACGACAGGTGGACCAAGGCAATCCTGGAGTGGATACCGCTTGATCGCAAACGTCCGCGAAGGAGACCGAAAGCACGATGGATTGATGACATCGTTAAGTATATTGGACCCGAGTGGCAGAGGAAAGCCCAGGACCGTGAAGGTTGGAAGCATGCTGAAGAGGCCTTCATCCTGCAGTGGATCGATGCGGGCTGATGATATATATTATATATATATTATATATATATATATATATATATATAATATATTTAAAATTATTATATATATAATTATATATATATATATATATATATATATATATATATATATATATATATATATATATATATATATAATTATATATATATATATATATATATATATATATATATATATATATATATATATATAATTATATATATATATATATATATATATATATATATATATATATATATATATATATATATATATATATATATATATATCCCCTTTGTGGATCAGACCTTGACGTGGTAAAGGGGTTTGAATAGGGCAATGAAGCTTTGAGCTATGCCGTCTGGAGTCTATGCTCCTGGGAGGGTCACCCCTGGCGGACAGGTCAAAGCGGAGGCCTCAGACTAACATGATCCAAAATCTGCCAACCCGCATTGGACCAGCGTGGCAGATTACGGTCCATACCTTCAACATGGTATTTCAGTATGTTGAAATATGACAGTACAACCTCAAACACGGCCCTCATTCCCCGGAGGCCAAGGGGCAACTACCTACGGCAGCGGGAAGACCTGCCCCAAGGCAGAGGGTGCTAAGAATCACCGGGTTAGATCAGGCTGCCATTGGACTTTTGACATTGCAACGTTAAATATACGGACTATGAAAACAGAGGCCCTATTGCAAGAACTGTTAATCGAACTTGACAACATACATTGGGATATTATTGGGCTCTGTGAAACACGAAGGAAGGGTGAAGAGTTAATCAAACTGGAACCAACTGGACACGTACTCTACACTCGAGGTACGGAAAATGGCCGATGTGGCGGAATAGGATTCCTCATCAATCGAAAGCTGAAGGACAGTCTGGTAAAATTTGAAAGTACATCCGACCGATTAGCCCAATGCGTCATTCAGCTGAATAAAAAGTTTAGGCTTCAAATCGTCCAAGCTTATGCACCAACTATAAGCCATAAAGATGAGGAAATTGAGGAATTTTATGATGATGTGGCCCAGCTTTTATACAACGAGAAATGTAGGTACAAAATCCTGATGGGTGATTTTAATGCCAGAATTGGAACAACAAGAACAGACGAAAATGAAAGTGGCCCATACGGAACTGGTGAGCGAGACAATAGAGGTGACAGATTAGTTGATTTTGCTGAAGGACAAGAACTATATATTATGAATTCATTTTATAAGAAAAATATCAGCAGAAAATGGACATGGAAAAGTCCATCTGGGCTCACAAGCGAAATTGACTACATCATGACCAACGATAAAACAATATTTGCCAATTGTACTGTCCTTAACAATTTTAATGTTGGAAGTGACCACCGAATTGTACGAGCAAGGGTTCGGATTGACTGTCGAAAAGAGCGCGAAAAAATGGTAAGATCAAAGAAGGGCAAGGTGGATTCTGGAAAACTGCTGGAGAGAGGAAGCGATTTTGAGATTGCTTTGTCAAACCGGTTTATTGCGTTACAAGATCCAGAGGAGGTGGAAATATCAGTTCAATATGAAGAAATCGCCAACAATGTACTTCAAACGGCTGCTTCAATAGCACCAGAGGAAAAATGTCTCAAACAAACAAAAATCTCCAGTGAGACCATTGATTTAATGAAGAAACGGCGAGCAATGAGAAATGCAGCTAGTCCTTTTGGCAGGGTCGAGTACACTGAGCTCTGCAAAACTATAAGAAAACCTATCAGAGAGGACACGCGCCGATTCAATATGCAGCTAGTGCAAAAAACCCTGGAAGAAAACAAAGGAATTAACAAAGCTAAACAGAAGCTGAGAAACAAAAGAACGCAAATATATGCTTTAAAGCGTGAGGATGGCACAGTGTGCAGGACGCGTACCCAAATGTTAGAGATTGTCAGAAGGTTTTATTCCCAGCTATATGAAGATCAGAGCCAGTCAGGGACAGCAATACCCACGGAAGAACAATATATAATACCAGATATCCTAGTGGAGGAAGTAACAAATGCTATAGAATTGATGAAGAACGGCAAGGCTCCAGGAAAGGATAGTGTAACTGTCGAAATGCTAAAAGCTGGTGGTCGGTCGTTACATAAAACACTGGAAAAAATTATACTCAAAATGCCTCAAAGAACAAAAAGTACCTGACTTATGGAAAAATGCAGAAGTGATCCTTTTACATAAAAAAGGAGCACAGGAAGATTTATAGAACTACCGTCCAATAAGCCTCCTATCAGTGATGTACAAAGTTTTCACTAAGATAATTTCTAAAAGAATATTAAAAAAACTGAATGACGCACAACCAAGAGAACAAGCAGGATTCAGAAGTGGATTCAGTACAATGGATCACATCCAGGTTGTACAGCAGGTCATAGAAAGGCACAACGAATACACCATGCCACTGTGCTTGGCTTTTATCGACTACTAAAAAGCATTTGATTCCATCTCAAAGCATGCGATAATGGATGCACTGCTTAGCCAAGGTGTAGAGAGAGCCTATGTAAACCTATTAGAATCGATATATGATGGAGCTACAGCCACAATTCACCTTGATGATCTTGAAGTGGGAATTAATATAGAACGAGGTGTACGGCAGGGTGACGCAATATCGCCTATTCTTTTCTCGGCTGGCCTTGAAGAAGTATTCCGTAAACTGGATTGGGAACAGGATGGGGTAAAGATCAATGGTGCAAACTTAAACCATCTTAGATTTGCAGATGATATTATTCTCATTTCACAAGACCCAGAGGAGCTGCAAAGACGCATACAAGAACTGCAAAGGGCTGGCGAACCATTTGGCTTGAAAATAAACCTGAAAAAGAGTCAGGTTATGTTCAATAACTTCGCTCAGGACAGAAGAATTTCAGTTTTAGGAAGGGATTTAGAGATTGTGGACAGCTTTGTATATCTTGGGCAGAGGATTTCCATGGAGGGGAATACCGCCCGGGAGGTGGAACGGCGTGTTAAATGTGGCTGGCAGGCATTTGGTAGGCTCAACATAGGGTTTAAGAGCAGACTCCCACTTTGCCTGAAAAGAAAAGTATTCGATCAGTGCGTTCTACCCGTTATGACTTACGGGAGTGAAACCTGGACACTCACATCGTAATCAATTCAAAAACTTCGGGTGGCACAGAGGGGAATGGAAAGATGTATGCTTCGCATTACAAGACGAGACAGAAAGTCCTGCGCATGGATCAGGGAACAAACAAAAGTCTGTGACATCATTGGAAGAGTAAAACAGTTGAAATGGAGATGGGCAGGCCATATAGCGAGGCGATGGGACGACAGATGGACCAAGGCAATCCTGGAGTGGATACCGCTTGATCGCAAACGTCCGCGAAGAATACCGAAAGCACGATGGACTGATGACATCGTTAAGTATATTGGACCCGAGTGGCAGAGGAAAGCCCAGGACCGTGAAGGTTGGAAGCATGCTGGAAGAGGCCTTCATCCTGCAGTGGATCGATACGGGCTGATGATGATATATATATATATATATATATATATATATATATATATATATATATATATATATATATATATATATATATATCTATATATATATATATATATATATATATATATATATATATATATATATATATATATATATATATATATATATATACAGAGGCGGGGCAAGACCGAAATTGATAAGTGGGTAAGATATATTTTGTGAGGACCCCTGGTAGCGCAAGAGGATGGATGGATCCTCTTGCGATAGATTAAGTAACAACATAACTAAGAATTAAGGAAATAGAAATTTCCTGCTTTTAGCCTTATTGAACTCCTTAATAACTGGATTGTAATCTAGCTTACATAAATATTCTGCTTCAATAGATAAAATTGCCGAAGTTGAAAGTCTTTGCTGAACCATTGTACTTTTTAAATCATTTTTTATTAGTTTTAGATTTGAAAAGCTGAGGCTGTACCTTACTTCCTTTCAATAAATATTTGGCTAAATTTATTTTAAGTTATTTTCTGTTATGTGTTGAGGCAGCTGTTTCTTTAATGAATTTGGGTAAATTTGGAATCATTGTTTGTAATTATTTATATAATTTGTAAGATTCGAAGTCACTGCTCTCGCCCACTGGCAGGATTGAGTATAAAATCTTGACAGTTTTTTTAATATATGTTTATTTGGAATACTTTTTAAAGATCATAAAGAAAACCAAAATGTTTAAAAGGACAATTTAAAGTTGTAACTCTTGAATCCATATTGGTCACTATGGAATCAATCATGGTGTTAAAGAAATGAGTTTCGTACCGGCTTTTAGGAGACTCTATAGGTTCATTGCTGCTTTCATAATCGAACATTGTTTTCTTTTTGGCTACCCTTTTATTTCTTCTTTTGGCAGATCATAACTGTTTTTCTCAATAAATTGATGAGCGTCAAACAAGCATTGTTCGAACCCATTTTGTCAATATTCTTTGATCCAGTCACAACAAAATGTAGGCAAATGTTCCAGAGCAATACTTAAATGGACTTGTACAGATTTTCATAACTTGCTTATAATATTAACACGTCATAATATCTCATACCATAAATGTAATGGTATGGTAAATTCTAACCTGAGTATTTCATTTAAAACTGAATTATAACACTCATTATATATAATGAGTGTGTCTGATTCTTTCTTGTTGTTTTTTAAGCTTTTAATGCATTCAATGTCATCATCAAATTTGTAATAATATGACCTTCACTGCCTCGATTCTGCTTCCCCACCTTGTGTTCGATAAAAGCTTTATAGTATGCTTTAATTTGGCGTTGATTATTTCCCAGCGTTTGCTGGATCTTGAAAATCGCAACTAAATTTTCTGAATAAAACCAAAAGAATTAGCTGCGTCTACTAACAATAGATTTCAACTATGACACCCGCAAGGTGTAAAAAATGTCCTGGGATTAATATTTAATATTCGAATTTTAACTCCACTATTTATGCCTACCATATTTGCACTATTGCCCATCCTTGACTATGACAGTTTTGATCCATTATCTAATAGATAATGGATAGATCCAGATATCTAATCCATTTTTTTCTAGCTTTTCAGTACTGCATTAGTTAGATTTTCTCCAGTTGTTTCAGTGAGATCAAGAAATCTGATAAAGTTTTCTTTTATTGTTCCGGTTGATGTATTACAAAATCTTAAGACAAATGACATTTGTTCAACTCCACTATAGTTTATAGTGCAGCCGAGCAAAATAAAATAATATTTTGCCTCTTTTACCATACAAATTATTTCATCGGTCATTATTTTTAACCTCAATGTGATCAATTCATCTTGAATATCGTGGCTTAGATAATGGTGTTTAAGTTGCTTGTCATTAGATATGAATCATATTTAGATATCAATTTAATTACCCGTAATGTGGCAACACTGATTTCTAACCCCAATAGCCACTCTGACCCCAAGTTAAAATCAATCTACGGCCGGAATCTGAAGCAAACTTGACAGAAAGATTTGGAGAGCAAGAAGTTGTGTTTAAGTTGGCATCATATTGTTTAGGTAAATCTTTAATTGAACTTGACTTCAAAAATTGCTTGTCAGGTATTGACGTTAAGCTGATCGAATGTTTTACTTCAAATTAACTGATTTTAACTTCAAGATCATCCATGTGAACTGTTGTTGTAGCTTCATTATACATGGATCTCAGTAGGTCTACATAGGCTCTGTCTATCCCTTGCTTAAGTAATGCATCCATTATGGCTTGCTTTGATATTGAGTGAAATGCCTCTTCATAGTTAATAAAAGGCAAGCATAGTAGCATTGTGTATTCATTGTGCCTTTCTATGGCCTGTTGGACAACCTGGATATGATCCATTGTACTAAATCTACTTCTGAATAGTGCCTGTTCTCTTGGTTGTGCGTCATTCAGTATTATCAGTATTCTTTTAGATATTATCTTGATGAACAATACTAACAGGAGTCTTATGAAGAAATAGTTTTTCAAATCCTCCTGTGTTCCTTTTTATAAAGAAGAATCACTTCAGCACTTTTCCATAGATTCAGTATATTTTGTTCCCTGAGGCATTTTGAGTACAATTTTGCTAGTATTTTATATAAAGTTTGACCGCTGACTTTCAACATCTCAACTGTTACATTGTCCTTTCCTGGAGCCTTTCCCTTCTACATCGCTTCTATAACATTTGACACTTCATCCAACAGGAAATCTGAAATATTTCCTCTTCCGTGGGTTTTGCTCTCTTTAACTGGTTCTGATATTCATATAACATGGAATAAAATATTCTGATAACCTCTAACATTTCCGTACGTTCCCTGCAAACGGCGGCATCCTCACGTATTAATGCATACATTTGTGTCCTTTTATTTCTAAGCTTGTGTTTTGCTTTGTTTATTTCTTTGTTTTCCTCTAGTGTTTTTTGCACTAGCTGCATGTTCAACCGACGCGTTTCTTTTCGAATACATATATTATAGTTTTGCAATTTTCAGCGTACTCGACTCTGACAAAAGGACACCCTGCATTCCTCATTGTACGCCGTTTTTTCATTAAATTAAATGTCTCATTGGAGATTTTTGACTGTTTAAAACTTTTTTTCCTTTGGTGCTATTGCAGCAGCCATTTCAAGCACATTGGCGATGATTTTTTCATACTGCTCTGTTATTTCCATCTCCTCTGGGTCTTGCAACATATCAAAGCGTTTCGACAAAATAATCTCAAAATCGCTGCCCCTCTGAAACAGCTCTCCGGAATCTACTTTGCCTTTCTTCGATCTTACCATTCTTGTACGTTCTCTTCGACAGTTTATCCTAACCTTTGCTCGTACGTACCATTCTATGGTCACATCCGACATTACAACGGTTAAGGACAGTACAATTACAAAATATGGTTTTATCGTTTGACATGATGTCAATTTCACATGTAAGACCAGTTGGACTTTTCCATGCCCATTTTCTGCTGATTTTTTTCTTATAAAACGAGTTCATACAGTTCTAGTCCTTCCGCAAAATCAACCAATCTGTCACCTCAATTGTTCCGCTCACCACTTCCATATGGGCCAATTGCATTTTCACCTGTTCTTGGTTTTCCAATTCTAGCATTAAAGTCATCCTCTTTGCACTTTCTTCGGGTTTCACATAGCCCTATGATGTCCCAATGTATGTTGTCGAGCTCGATTAACAGCTCTTGCAGTCGTTCATGCGTTTTCATTGTCCGAATATTAAGCGTTGCAATGTCCAAAAGTCCACTGGCAGCCTGATCTAACCCGGTGATTCCTAGCGCCCTCTGCCTTGTGGCAGATCTTCCCGCTGCAGCAGGTAGTTGCCCCATGGCCTCGGGGAATGAGGGCCGTGTTTGAAATTGTAAAGCCATGTTCGGGGCTTGGACCTTAATATGCCACGCTGATCTAATGCGGGTTGGCAGATTTTGGATTATGTTAGTCTGAGGTCTCTGCTTGACCAGTTCGCCTTGGGTTAAAATTCCAGGAGCATACGCTCCAGATGGCATAGCTCAAAGCTTGATTGACTTACTGAAGCCCTTTTACCACGCCAAGGTCTGATCCACTAAGAGGACATATATGTATATATATATATATATATATATATATATATATATATATATATATATATATATATATATATATATATATATATATATATATATTATTAGTTGGATCACGCAAAGCATTCTGACTCATTTTCGAGTGTTCTTTCTGATCCTCCGCACCTCTCTCCATGGATTCCTCCTTGGAATCTCTTTCTCTCCTCCGCCCACTTTGTTTCCGATCTCCTCGAAACTTCGCTCTCTGATGCAACGTTCCACATATGTATTTTGTTTCTGTAAGTTCTTCTATCCTCAATCTCTGTCGGACCCATTTATGCCTTTCCCAGATCAGCTCTGACTTGTGCGATCCATGGTACTGTTATCTTGACTCCTTGTATATATGTAAGAATTCTGTTGGTGAATCTTGTCGGTGGGAATCTATTGATATGTCCATAGAATTTCAACCTTCTTTTTCTTATGTCCGATGCTACGTTGGACATTCTCTCTGTGGTATTTCGAGAATGTGGTCAGTATCCTTCCTCTGTCAGTTTTGGGCCGAGGATTTTCCTCATAATTTTGCGTTCTTCTTTTAGTATGTTTTCTATGCCACTTTTTGTATGAAGTGTAAGTGCCTCGCTTGCGTATAGTACGTCTGGTTTGATTACTTTGTCGTAGTATCTTATTTTTGCGTCTATAGATAGGCATTTCTTATTGTAGATATTGTGTGTCTTGCCGTATGCCCTCTTCATCTTCTGTAATCGAATCTTCTGTGCTATCTTCTCTCCTCCTGTAAGTTCGAGGACCTTGCCCAGGTACCTGAAGTGAGTGACCGTATTTATTTTGCCGTATTTGGTATTTAAAATTTGGACATCTAATTTTGAGCAGAAAAATTCGGTTTTTTGAAAGGAGATTTGTAGGCCAATTTTCTCTGCACATTCTTTGAGGACTTCGATCTGTTAAGTTGCCCTTTTTTATTATCTGCGAGTATGGCTAGGTCGTCTGCGAAGGCCAGGCATAATATTTCTATATTGTTTTTGTATCGTCCGAGTCGTATTGGTTTCCAGTGTCCTTGATTTTTCAGTTCTTTTTCCCATTCCCTTATGACTTTGTCCAGGACCAGGTCGAAGAGGAGTGGGGATTGTATTTTAGTATTGTTTTTAAGTTAAAGATTTCTTCAGTGCCTAAGTGACCAGGGCGAAAGCCTGCCTGGTACTCGTTAATTTTGTGTTCTAATTGTTCTTGTGTTCTTTGGAGAAGGCATGCTGAGAGGATTTTGTAAGTGACTTGTAGTAAAGAGATTCCTCTCTAGTTTTTCACATCTGTTCTGTCTCCCTTCTTGTGCAGCGGGCGGATAAGAGCACATTTCTATTTATCTGGTAATTTTTCTGTTTGTCAAATGTTCGTGATAATTTGTGTAAGTTTCTGCAGTGAATTTGGTCCGAGGTATTTCAATAGTTTCGCGGTGATACCATTTTCATGACCTGTTATTCTTTAGTTAGGATACAATTTAGGTCCAAATAGGTATGGATACAATTTTTCTTGGGGAATCTTGTGTCACGTTCAGGGCAATTAAGGAGATCAGAGAAATAGTGTGCCAACTCCTGACAATTCTCCTGATTGGTTAGCGCTAATCTCCCATTCCGCTTTCTGAAGCTAATATTTTGTGGTGTATATCCACGGATTTCTCTTGCAAAAGTCCTATAAAAGTCTCTCGTGTTATAATTGCGGAAATTATCCTCTATAGAGGCTAGTTGTTTCTTCATGTACTTCTTCTTAGTTTGCCCGATAACCTTTGCGGCCTGTTTTCTAGTTACCTCAAAAAGCTGTTGGAGCTTTCTGGAGATTTTTTAGTGCTGTACTCCTGAAATGCTCGTTTGCGTCGCTGCTATGCACTTTCGCATTCCGAGTCTCACCAAGGGTGTTTTGTGTTCTTTTTCAATGGGATCAGTTCCTGTGCATTTTGTGTATTTTTTTTTGTGGAATTTTTTCCATGTATCTGCCTGTTCCTTTCCTCTTTCCTCTATTATGTTGGATTCCTTGATCTTTTTTGTGTTGAATTTCTGTAGATGTGCTTTCTTGTGATGAATTCTTCTTGGGGTAAACTTGACTCTGATTCGTGTTAGGTAGTGGTCTGAGTCAATGTTCGCATCCCTGCGGACTTGGACATCTTGGATCTCTCTTTGTTGTGGGTATGAGATCGCAACGTGGTCTATCTGGAATTCTCCAATTTTTTGAATAGGCGATCTCCATGTCTTCTGTTTTCGTGGAGATTTTCTTAGGGATGTTGACATGATCTTAAGGTTATTCTGTTGGCATAGTTCGATGAGTCTTGTGCCGTTCTTATTGGTAAATTTGTGACCGGGGAATTTGCCTATATATAAAATATTCTGTTCCATCTTATTTCTAGACTCGACAATGTTCGGTTGTGACATTTTTATCTCGCATCTTAGTTAGTTCGCTATCCTGCAGGTGTTAGAGTTTTTTCCATCAGTGTAGATCACTGGTTTTCTTTTTAACGTTAAAGCGTCGTTGTAGAACGGGTGCCTTGGGGTTTCTAAACACGGTCCTAAACGCTACCGGGGATGATCACTGGGGGGCGTCTGAGTTATTTTCTACGAGTTCTTTATTGATTTTCTTTAAGTTTTTTTTATTTTAGGCTGGTGGAAACTATATTTCACTTTCTTATTGTGGTGGAAATAGGGATTATCGTTGTATGTTTATTTCTCTCAATTTTTCCTTAACGGCACGCAATGCTAACTAAGCTACCACATATCACACTACCTTTATGCTTCAACCGGCCTGATTAGCATGATATCCGTTGGGCCATATAGCCAGGTCCAGAGCCATATTCTTGGACAGCGTCTTAGGTAAATAAGTCAGCTTCCAAAATTTGACCTATGTTGTGATTTAGATGTCATTCAGTGGTTACTTTAGAGTGCTCACGTTGTGTTATGGCTTAGTATTGAGTTAGCTATTTTCAACTTTGATATACTAGCAAGGTCTTTTTTTTTCTATATTTTTTTTTAACTCCTCATAAGTTGCGTTGTATTAAGTTACGTCTCGTAGTGGCGTCCGTTATAAAGCGGACAAAATTAAAGCTTCTTCTTGTAGTCTTTCATTTTGTTTTTGGATGGAGGTAATGTAGTGTTTACAAATTATGGGCTGCTACAGGTAAGATTATTTTGCGCGAGTCTTACTTGAGAGCGCACCGGTATTCTCTGGGGCGAAAGCCGAGGAAGTCGAACATCTCACCTCGAACTTGACAGACGTCTCCACGCCGACAAGAACAAGTCGACACCGCTGGTAGTCGCGCATGAGTAATCTTTCCATTAGAGATATGTTGATTAGCTGGCCAAGCTATACTCAGGCTCATTATCTTGCATTTTTGTAGAGGGTTTTAGTGCCCGGTCATTATAGAACCCGGTCTTTTTGGAACCCGCTCATTGCAGAACCCGGTCAATGTAGACTTCAGACCCTTTAGGATCGCGGCGTTCTGAACGCAGAACTGCTTTGTAATCGTCCATCTTGGTAACTGGACAGTCCAGAGGCTGTCCAAAGGATATACCACAAAAGGATAAGACCGGATATTATTTTATTATTATTTTCATGAATATTCAATATTGATTGCTAAATCACTATCTCACTACCACCATTTAATAACGTTAGACAATTTGGTTTAGGTTAAATTGGTTGTTCTCTGAAATTGTGCTTGGGCTTATAAAAAATTAATGTTAAGTCGTTTTGACAGAAACAGTTTTATTTTTATTTTGCGTTCAACAACACCCAGCAACCTCGTCTCGGCCCAAATGAACATTTTTGTTAGGTGCTTGACCGGGAATGAGCCCCACCCATCCCTGCAATTGGAGGGCACATGTTTCGCCTCTCGATATTCAGGCTCGTCAGGGTATCGACACATGCTCTCCTGTTAATAATAGAGAGATACCATCCACAGTCAGCAACCTATACTCTCGCCGACTTCCCACATTTGTGCGCCGTGTGTTCCACATGAGATTGTGGAATCCAGCGGTCAAATACACACTTGACACTCAACTACTGTTGTCTCATTGGATGCTGTCCAAAGAAATCTAACATTACATATATACGCCATCCGACGGGAAGTCGGCGAGACGTATATATACATATATCAAACTAATTGTCGATTCAATTTGAAGCACATTTATAAACCGATGTTAACGAGGTTTATAGTCTTTTATCTTGACTGAAACTTTAAATATGTAGAGTAAATTGTGTGATAGTTTCCTGGTAATAAAGTGGTACGGTTACATTTTTGAAAACTAGCTTCCATTTAGTAACGTTAGGAATGTTTTTTTACGATTCGAAATATATTATATGTACTTCGGAAAATCGTTCTATATGGTCAAAAAGTCACTGGTGAATATTACTTGGATGTTATGGAGCTTTTGTGGAAAAGAATCGTTTGAGTGAGGACCGAATATCGAGCGCCGGGAAGTTGGTTTTTGGTGAATGATAATGCACAATCTCGCAGGAATGTCGCTGTAAAGTAAAGTTAAAAAAAAAGTCTGTGTATTTCAACATCCTCCGTATTTGCCTGATTTACCTCCGTGTGACTTTATGATCGTGACGTGGGTCATTGAGGCGATTTCGAAAACGACTTAAAAAATGTATACTAACATTGGTCGAATGTACCCAGTGGTTGATTGAAGCGGAAATAATTTTGGCAAAATATTTTTTTTTACTTAAAAAGTTTCTATGTTATCCGACATAATTTGTACGATAAACATCTGGCATACCACATATAGAATATTCTAGATAAACATATGAAACTACCCGAAGATCATATGCGAATATAATTACACAACATAAAAATTATGGTCATCATTATTTCGATGGGCCTTCGTTTGCTCATTGCGGACCAAAAATTGAATCAGATGATCATTTCATAGCGGTGTTTTGACATGTATAAGCGTAATCCGAAGGAATTTCCGAGGCAATTCATGACTGTCGACGAAAATTAGATTTATCACTATAGAATGAAAAACGAAGGAATAGTCAAAATAGTGGGTTTTGCCTGGCCAACGTATCCCGGTGAAGGCGAAGATGCTTCCATCGGCTGGAAAGGTCACGTTTACTGTTTTCTAGGATTCGTAAGGTATTATCTCCATCGACTATTTGGAAAAGAAAAAGGCGATCAAAGAAGCGTATTGTGCTGCATTATTGGTCAAACTTCACGAAGAGATAATAAAAGACGCCACAATATACTCGTCCATTTGTCCACCGTTACCATACGAATTGATACCACATCCACACACCCCAATCCATCCCAACACTGTTCTCGGAACTTGTACCCCTCTGACTTCCTTTTCTTTTCTAACATAAGAAATGGCTCATTTTCAGCCATAAAAAATGGCTAAAAACAAATAATAATTTATATAATTATTTAAAAATCATCTGAATTTTACTATATTTTCGTACTATAATTGAGACGAGAGTGCTCAAATACGATAAGTATGAAATGTGTAAATAGCGCTAAAATAATTTAAGCTAAACTCACAATTTAAATATACTACGTGACATAGAAATCCGAACACCCGGAAAAAATATTTAATGTCAATAATAATTTACATAAATAATTATAAGGTTATACTAAGCAAATAATTAAAATTACAGTCCAACCTGATAAACTTTAGCCACTATTACCTCTAATAATGCGTTAATGCGCCAAGACTTGTTATACTCTCATTAATGCGTCTGGGCATTGATCTGATGATGTGATTAATATCGTCCTGGGATCCCTCATTCCAAGCGATTTGTATCTCATAATGAAGTGCCGCCAGAGTTTGAGGGGGTTGTTGCAAATTTAGTAGCCTTCTACCGATCACGTCCCATACACGTTCGATTGAGCTTAAATCGGCAGATATTAAAGGCTACGGCAGTATATTAATTTGAGCATAGTCGATGTAGTCCAATATGACTCTTGAATTACATTATAAATTAGTTTAAGGGTATCTAATTCATTATTCAGTAATTGTTTAATGACTTGCTCAGGGACTAAGGTCAAAGGTTGAGGTTTCTCCAAATCATCTCCTTAATTTTACTAATTGGAATGGACTTAATGAGAAGTGCAATCTAAAATAGTGTTTTAAGATATGAAATTACTTTTTCTTTTTCTTTTTCTCCTAAACTTTCCATTGGGAATGGTTGAAATTATTAGCCAGATGAATTGTAAAATCTTTGGCCTTATTTGTCCTGATTTCCATTTCCATCCTGTTTTCTGATTGGTGATATGCTCTCTTGTGTAGGTGGTATGCTCTTTTACATTTGATCAGTATTTTCAGTTGGAGTAAAAACTTCAAGATATTTGTGAAAACCTCATTGTTGCATAACTGATACATTTTTTCATCTCATTCACTGCTCTGTTAAATCATACCTCGTCTTCTGGTTTTCTAGTTACTATCCATCTTTTTCGAGGTCTTCATTATTTGGCAATTGCATGTTTTGCTCTTATAGAGGAGTTTTGATTCTGAGTTGGGCTATTCATTCCAGGGGTTACATGTCTTTGGGATATTTTAGTAGGATATCAGTATTTATTCTTTCGTCAAGCAGGTGTTTAAACAAATTTCAGTTCGTTTTTTATTAGTGAATGCTGCTGGGTTTTGAACATTGACGATGTTCGAAGTGACTGCTACTGTCGTATAAGAATGATGTAAAGAAAAATTGAGGCTTCGTTCTGCTAGCAGGTAGGACTGCTTTTAGTAACACAGAAGTCAATAGTGTGGGATACTTTGTTCCTGTCACTAAGCCAGTGGGTGGATCTGCCACTAAATATACTAGATTTTGTTTTTGTTTTATAAGTTTTATGAGCTCTCGACCTTTAGTAGGTAGATTTTGATTCCCATCTGTGGTGTTTGGTATTGCTAACATTACCTGACTGGAATCTATTGGAGAAAAAACGTTTGCGTGAATACAATGTGGATACCGTGGATACCTAGTCAGAAGAAAATATAGATAATCTAATTCAGTCAATGTCTCAAAGAGTTAGAGTTAGAGTTTGTCGTAAAATGTAAATGGATTTTTTTTATTTTTTTATTGTTACATTATACTAGAATGGTGTATTCAAAACTAGATACAAGATTAGATATATATATATATATATATATATATATATATATATATATATATATATATATATATATATATATATATATATATATATATATATATATATCTCTTAGCCTAGCCCAGCTTATATATATATATATATATATATATATATATATATATATATATATATATATATATATATATATATATATATATATATATATATATATATGCACATTTTTATTGGTTCATTTAGGCGGAGACACAGGTTGGAATCCAACTGTTGGGTGTGTGATGACACTCAGCTACTGTTGTCTCATTGGACGCAGTCCAAGAAAATCTAACACTACATAAATTAATTTACACCAATTTTTTTAGAGAATGCAATTATCGTTTACAGCTTATCTTGCTACTTTCTTTATTCTTGTCGTTGTCAATTTAGTTTCCTCCATCGAATCCAGCTTCAACTGTTAGACCATTTATGCGATTTTAATTATTCACGACTGGCAATGATGACGAGAATCTTTCAGAGCGACTTTACGATTAAGTAATTTCCTTCCGGCATCGTGACAGCTTTCGAAGACTTTTCTCGACGGTGACCGGGCATCGCTCCCCCAAGTTTTCGAGACGTCCGTCACGTCGGGGCGCAAATCCGAAATGACAACAATAGTGGGTTTAGGAAGGAAGTATTCCCTGGGAGATCCGAAACATGACCGGAGATTCTGAATGTTTTCCAAAATGTAGAGGGGACACTTCGTATGGTTGTTGACCTTGTAGTCTTTTCAGTACGAAAAATTGGATTAGTATCAGAAAATCTGTGTTTTACGACTTTATTTGCTTCGGATTTGTTTTGTTCAGCCATTTCATGAATTTTAAATTTATTTCAAGATTATTTTGACGAAATTCTAGTAGAAGTTTATTTATTTGATATATATACTAGTGTATTTTATGTAAAGCAAGTGTGATATTAGAAGTGATATATAGTAATTGTAGGTTGTGTCATTAATCACTGCTCTGTTTAAATAGCACGTTAGTTTTTATGTAGTTGTTTCTGAATTTTGCCTTTTGGATTTTGTGTTATATCTGATATCATTTAAACATTGAGTATTACATGAATCAATATTGCGTATTTACTGTCAATATTTTTTATGAAATTAATTCATCGATGGTTACAACAATATCTAAATTTTTGGAATAAAGGGTTTTAGTTTAATAACATTAAACAGCAATTTTTTAAAGTGAGTTTTCATTAAGTGTTTGTCGAACTTGCACGTCTTGTCGCCAGAGTTGCGCCTCCTAGGGACCCATTTTCGTGACCGATTCCGCAGCATCTACTATAAGATGAGCTCGGATCGATCTGTCAAAGCATACTTATCTAGTCGAGCCGAGTCGAGTCGTTCCCACCACCGCCCGGGATTTTTTTACGAATCTCGCCATATTCTGGTAGATGCATAAATTTATGTGATTCGTGTTACTTTAAAACCTTTACTATTTTGTTTTGATTGATTGCGCGGTTGGCTCTTGGTGAAACATAGTAACAATGATAATAATTAAAACACTTGGTATTTGTTTCACAATATATTCAAGATATTCTCTAACATGTTTCGGCCTCGCGACCATTCTCAAAGAGAGTTATGTATAAACTAAACTAAAGTTTCAAAGTGCTGTCTAATGGAAGTCGGTTTTTTCATCTCGTTAAATTTATTACACTATCAATAATTGGAGTATTTCCGAAGTCTAGCTGGGTGTTTGCCGTCGTATATGGCTTTTTTAATTTCGAAAATTTCCAGGTAATTTAACAGCCTGCTTTTATTGCAGCTATGTATTAATTTGGTATTATTAATGTTAAAAAAATGGTTCTGGTCTATACAATGTTCGGCAAAGCCCGTCTTTCTCTGATTGTGTAAAATTGAATATTTATGTTCTTTTAGCCTATCATTGAGCGATCGGCCCGTTTGGCCTATATAAATAGCGTCACACATATTACATTTAATTTCGTATACTCCAGATTTGTCACAAAATTTTGCTCTTTCTTTGTTATTGTTTAACATCAATGCAAGATTATTCTTATTAACAGAGATAATATTAATATTTTCGTTCTTTAACTGATTTGTGATTCTTGAACTTAATTTGTGAATATAGTTTATAGCATGCCAATTTTTAGAATCTTTTTCGGGTGTTGCGGCATAAAAATGTTTGGTGTTGTTTTTCTTAATCTTGTTTTTTATCATTTTATCTATGATGCTTGGCTGATATCCATTATTCCTTGCGATATTTTTGATAATATTAAGTTCTTTTTCATAGCTGTCTTTTTTAAGTGGAATCGTTAGAAGTCTGTGGGTCATACTATGAAAAGTGGAAATTTTTACATTCCATGACTGATTTGAACTTGCGTGAATAATTGTATCGGTATACGTGGGTTTTCTAAATATTTCGAATTCTAATTTATTCGGTGTTCTTATTATTTTTAAATCTAAGAAATTTAATGAATTATCCGTCTCTGTTTCTATTGTGAACTGGATTTTTGAGTTTACACTGTTTAAATATTCAAGAAATTGACCCAATAGTCTTTCTGTACCGGTCCATATGCAAATAATATCATCGACATACCTGGCCCAAAAATGTATGTGTCTTGTATAATTAGTGTCGCTAAATAAATTGTTTTCAAAATTAGCCATATAAATTTCTGCCAGGAGGGGGCTCAGGGGGCTTCCCATTGGTAATCCATTCGTTTGTTGGTAAAATTTTGAATTGAACAGAAAATAATTTTGTTCGGTACATACATTGATAGCTTCTATGAGAGCATTTTTGTGCACGATTTCAAGATTGCATTCATGAATTCTTTCAGTGAGGATATTTTTAAGATCTTGTACCGGAATGGAGGAAAAAAGGCTTTTTATATCGAACGAAACTAACTTTGCATTGGGAGGTATCTGTATGTTTTTTAATTTTGTTGTTAGTTCTATTGTATTTTTGATTGCTTTGGGCGAGTTGAAATCGATAAATAATGGTAGATCACTGTTGAGTTGTTTGCAAAGTTTATATGCAGGAGCATTTACATAAGAAACGACTGGTCTCATTGGAATGCCATCTTTATGCAGTTTAGGCATTCCGTATAAGACTGGAGATTTTGGGTTCATGGTATCTAGTTTGGATTGCGATATATTTAAGAAGGTTTCATTGTACGTTTTTGTAATTTTCTTTACAGCGGTATGATATTTTTTTGTTGGATCGGTCTTGAGTTCTCTACAGTTTTCTGTGTTGATGAGTGTGTTCATTTTTAGTAGGTATTCATCTTTTGTTAGAATAGTAACAGTATTAACTTTGTCAGCTTTGCAAAGAATTAAATTGTTTTGGTAAATTTTGTTACGTAATTTATTAATTATTCTGAGTTCGTTGGAATATTTATTTTTTATTTTATTGTTTGCTATTATATTTGCAATGTTATATTTTGCTAATTGGCTTTTATTTAAACTACTTAAAAGATTCTCTAAATTGGCTGCGAGTATTTCAATATCTGTGGATTTGACGAAGTTTGGACAGTATTTGAGGCCTTTTTCTAATAACTTAATTTCTTCATTATCAAACTGAACATTTGTTAAATTTACAACTCTATCATAAAATCTTACTGAACTAATTGAATTGATATTATGAGAATTTAGGTGAGCAAAATTTTGTGACTTACATTTTCTTAGGGTATTTAATTTTCTTAGCTGTTTTAGGTACTGTTTATGTGTTGCATCCTTCACTGACTCGCGCACTGTCCTGTCAAAGTATTCAAATTCGAAATAATTTGATTTGTGTAGCAGTTCTGTGTGGACTAATTTAAGATGTAAGTTGAGATTATCCCTGTTTCTGTACCATTTGGATGCTTCTTCTGCTAGCCAATGTTTCCGAGCTGCATTGACAGTGTTTTCTGCTTGAGGTGAGTGGTTATGACATGAAATCTTCATAAATATTAATATTATCTCTGTTAATAAGAATAATCTTGCATCGATGTTAAACAATAACAAAGAAAGAGCAAAATTTTGTGACAAATCTGGAGTATACGAAATTAAATGTAATATGTGTGACGCTATTTATATAGGCCAAACGGGCCGATCGCTCAATGATAGGCTAAAAGAACATAAATATTCAATTTTACACAATCAGAGAAAGACGGGCTTTGCCGAACATTGTATAGACCAGAACCATTTTTTAACATTAATAATACCAAATTAATACATAGCTGCAATAAAAGCAGGCTGTTAAATTACCTGGAAATTTTCGAAATTAAAAAAGCCATATATGACGGCAAAAACCTAACAAACACCCAGCTAGACTTCGGAAATACTTCAATTATTGATAGTGTAATAAATTTAACGAGATGAAAAAACCGACTTCCATTAGACATCACTTTGAAACTTTAGTTTAGTTTATACATAACTCTCTTTGAGAATGGTCGCGAGGCCGAAACATGTTAGAGAATATCTAGAATATATTGTGAAACAAATACCAAGTGTTTTAATTATTATCATTTTTACTATTTTGCCTCTCTCTCCCTTTAATATTTTATCTACGTGGCCTCCAACGAAACAGATTAAGAAACAAGGGGTTGTGTCATCTTCGATTGTTTTGAAATTAAATATATCAATTATACAGGGAAACAAGACATAATATATTATTTTCTATAATATGTTTATTTCATCTTTTAATTTTGTGTTATTTTAATTTATAATTTAAATTTAGGGGCTTATTTTTGTAAACTTTTTCTTCCTTTACTACTCTGTGAAGCCTTCCCTTGTCTTCTGGGGTTCTAGTTTTTACCCATCTTTTTCGTTTTTCTTTTGGCAAATCCGTTTCTTGGTAATTGTAAGATTTGGTCTTGCAGAGCAGTTCTGATTTTGAACGGGGTTATTCATTTTAGTGATTACATCCTAGGGAGCTTATTGTATTCTAATGGTCAGATCTGCTATAGCCGTGCTTATATCTTTAGGATATTTTAGTAGGATGTCAGTATTTATTCTTTCATCAAGCAATTGTTTACACAAATCTCATTTCGTTTTTTTATTAGTGAGTATTGTTGGAACAATAATGATGTTTGAACTGACTGCTACTATCGTGGGAGAATATTCTTTCTGAAGCACCGATTTATAGTTTATTCAAGCAATTTCAAGAATTCGGAACAGCTGAGGATAGTTCCTGCATCAGAAGTTCAAGAATAGTTCGATACCCTGAAAATAATGCATGTGTGCAGCAAAGTGTAGAGGAGTCTCTAATAATACCGATTCACGAAGTGGTGCACAAGTGGAAATTTTTCCACTCAGTTTACGATGAATTTTTAGTATTGATCTGCTCATATTTTCCTGTAATATTTAAATTGTTTAAGACCTGTTGCCTATAGACAATAACAAACTATTAGAATAGTGTAATGCCATTAGATTTCCTAATTTTGATGGCTCCGGATTTTATGGGGGATTTTTAAAGGAAAAGTTTTTATAAATTATTTTTTGTGGTTTATATAAATAAGCCGTACACTCTACAGCAATTGTAGGAAAACACATGTACTGAAATCACTGCATTATCACCAGATATGTTACCACTAAACACCAAATCACTTTAGATAAATTCTCGACGCGCGTTTTCCTAACCATGTTAACATCAACAGGAGATAATTTAATCCGGAGATAATCATCAAGAGTTTAAATGCTCTTCTGGTAATGATCATTTGCGAAATGCGCAAATGAGAGTTTAAATAAAGTGATTTACTGTTTAGTAGGAAAGCTCTTCGAGTTTACTGCTAATGGTTCACATTTGGTTAATATAATTTTTAAAAATTAGTTAACAAGGGAAATAACTTTCGTAAAGTTAACGGTTTCAGCCAAATAAAATTGCAAAATTATTAAATCGCCAATGGAAAAGCTATAATAAGAATTACTCAGACGGAGAACAGTTGTTTTGGTGCTGGGCTATTTGAAACTGATTTCATATGACTTTAATGCCCTGAATTCAAATATGGTATTAATTTTTGCCCAGGAGCTCAAATTTCTGAGATATAACATATTATATATATTTTACACTATTTTAAGTTAAATCCACGGATCAAACGAGGAAACTAAACACGGAATTTTTATTATTATATTATACAAATATTATTATATACAAAAATAGAGAAAAAATTACTCGATGGGGGACAATACTCGTATTCATAGAGCTCTGGTAGCTGGTCAAATGTTGGGATCGGCACTTCCTCTTAGTGAGGGATTGGGCATCTTGCAGATATTAAATCAGGATAAGTCCACTTGCTACGGTTGTTTCGATTGAGTTCAGTTGTATTTACTAAGCAGAAATAACAGTCATTATATTGGTTTTTGGATTCTCTTAAAAAAATCGGTATGCCGAATTTTAAACTTTTTCTTTTCCCGGCAGTCTACTGTCGTAAATGTTCTGTACACGTTTTAACGGCCAGATGCGGTGTTTAAGTTTTATCCTAATCACAAAGCCTAACACCAAAGTATCCTAAATAAGCTCTGTTTACAGTGTTACTAACAGTTTTTCTGTTGTCTTTTAACGTGTATTCTTCATGTATGTAGCAAAACTCATCGAGATGATATATACAACTTTTTCTACTTGAACTCATTTTATTTCTGTTCAACAACACAAATACAACAATCTACAACACAGTACGTTTTAAGTTAATTTTAGAACAACTCTTTCGTGAACACAAATATCACGCGAGGCCAACTTCAATTTACCTTGCACGGCGAGAACTCATAAATTAACTTCAGCTCTAGTTCAAGCTTTAAAGCTCACTTGTAGACACACAATATTGATAGATAAGTGGATGTATCTGAAAAAGGAGGGCAGACAGAATAAAACTGATTTCATATTTAGGTTTAGCGCCCCAAATATAGCTAAAATTAATTCTAAAATCCTAGTCACCAAAAAAAAAAAAATCTTGTAGGCCTGTGTTATAATTTTAAGCAAATAATAATGGGTTATTATTTAACGAAGACACTACAAATCAAGTAATAAATATTTTTAAAACAAATTTTTTAAAATTAAGAATTAGCCATACATCAGATAAAAATTAAAGCGGCAACGTCGTTTTGACTAATTGAGATAATCCGCACGACAAAGTGTTGGCGACAAAAAATATTTTAATGTGTGTCAGTGCATGTGCTTAAATTCCATTTATAACCGAATTTAAGTGCTAGAATAACTCTTTGTTTCTAACATGGATTTATAAGCCATTGTTATTAATATCGGTCTCAGAGACCAATCTTTTAAGAGGGGAGAAATAGGTTTTAAAATGTATGCTATCAAACTGCGTCTTACAGTTTCTTAAGGAAACACATTATTTTTTACCAAGTTGACACATTTTATCCTCCATTTTTTATAAAACAAAAAATTTTATTAAACTAAATGAAAGTGATAGATTTTTGACATAGCACAAACAAAAAAATACGCAGAAAAATTTAAAGTATCTTTTTTTGATATAATTCCGCAAATACCAACTGAACAAAGTACACACTACATAAAACAATTATATTGAAACAAAAATTTTCGTCCTAGAATGGTACATTGAGTAATGAATTGTATGCAATTTATAGACCTCACCTAAACTGTATCAAATGTTCTAGACACAATCATTTGGAGCACCTGTAACAATTCTATCTAGTTTTTCTATTTTTTCTACTGTCACAGTAACTGCATCTAACATAAGTATTTTTGCTGGATAACTTATTTTCATTTTCAACCCCATATATTTCTACTAGTCTAAGACTTGATTTCGGGATATTTTCTGAGATACCTCGTCTCCTTATGTGTTCATTCACTAGGTCAAATACAAGCTTTTCTAAAAAACTTGCCTGGGAATAATCTGATTAATTTTTTTATTGCCTTTTTAAATAATATTTCAATTTATGTCTGCTACATTCATTGCGCAATAAAACAAAATCGTCGGCCAACGACGATTCTGGCGCAGTTATAAGTTGCACTAGGTTTGTCAACGCCACCTTTGGTTTTATTATAATCAATAATAATTTCCAGATTGCCACTCGCCTTGTCGATGGTATCTGATAAATGCATAATAAATAGAAGAAACACATTTTTATTATTTCGGATAACATCTGAAACAATAGTCGCTTTATCTTAAAATGCAAATATACTCGTGTTTGCTGGAGCCTTCATATTTACTAAATATAGTAAAAGTTATTTTTTATTTTTCCTAAGTGTTTGTACTATGGCCAGACTGTGATCATTCAAAAGTTTATTAGGCAGTTTTATGCTTTTAAAAAAATTATCAATTGTCACATTTCTCTTTGTTCACCATATTGATTGACATAATCATCGAAATAATGCCATATTTAATGTATCCAACTGATAAGAATCATCGAGTTGTTTCCCTATGTAAACTTCCATAAATGTCACATAAAACATTTTGGCATGAACTAAGGAATAAACTTTGATACCATATCTACGAGGCTTATTTCGCATATAAACCCTAACACTGTTTTTACCCCGGAAACCTTGAAACATTTCATCTACTGTGCAAAATGACACATTGAATAGTATTTTGGTAAAGTGGCAGTAAAGCTCTCAAAAAATTCTCGTATAGCAGCCATTTTATCAAATTGTACTCGATCTTCCCGCGTTGATTTATCATCGAAACGTATATTTCGCAGAAGAAAACGAAATCTCTCTAATAACATGATGAGGCGATATATCTCTCTGTTCTAAACAAATCCTTGGCATTTTGATGGTTGCTTTTTGTTGCTCCTGAGATATACAACAATCCAAAGAGAAGGTTTAATTTCAATTACATTAGTTTTCTTAACAATTTTGTAAGCCGGCATACTTCTTCGTTTCTGTATATTTTTTCGTATGCTGTAAAACACTTTCCAACATACTGTCAGTAGAAAACAAACTTCAATTTTCTAATGGTTCTTCTATCTGACGAGCAATTTCTTTGACTTCTGGTACTTGCGTTATAATATTTTGAGTACGAGTGCAAACAGCTTTTTGAAAAGTTACATGCTTTCTCCATTTAGTAATTCCGTCTGTTCTGATAAAACATGGAGTTTTATACCTAGGTCCATCTTATAATATAGTTTCATTATTAAAAAAATCTTTTTCAGATTCATTATTCTCGTCGATAATTTCCATCTGATCATCTTCTAAACTTTCGTCATCATCGTCGACATTTGAAATTGTTTCATAAATTATCAAACAACCGTAGGAGTATCTCCTGTTCTTTCTCAAAATATCCACTGGCAATTTTACTAATTCTGTAAATGTATTGATGCAGAAATAAAAAAAAAAAAAACTACTGCACTACATTTTTTGGTGCATGGATACTAACCTCTGTCTTATGGACCAATACTACTTATAACTTAAAATTATTGATTGATTTGTCCGTTACTTTGTGATAGTTCATTTTTTAAAAAGGAATAAAACAATTTTTTACTTATAACCTGATAAGGGTGTTTCACTAACGAACACTGTTAACACACTGTGTATGAAAATTCTATACTGGAAGGTTCTTAAAAACCTTGCGCGTTTAACCTACTCGATATTTATCGGTAACATTTGATCGATTTCTGACACCGTTATGTCAGTAAAGGAGGGATAATTAATCATTAATGTAAAGTGAATCGTTTAAAACATGTTATGGTATGAAAAATGAGGGCTAGTAATTTCAACTGTGGCATTAAACGACATTAATGTGTAAGTTTTTCTTTGTGATTTGAACAATAGCATATCTTGAACACAAAAACATATTGAAGCTTGCTTGTTTACTTTTATGTTTCTGTATGTGATTGCATACAATGTGCTGAAGCAAAAAATGGCCCATTTCTTTAGCCTCCGCCAAAACTTCAAGTCTTTCTGAGATCAGTTTCTAGCCTGAAGTCGTCATCAGTTGATCTTGTTATTGAATCAATTCTTCTTGTTATTGAATATTTTTAGTATTCTCCACGGATTCAATATGCAACTTTACATCCAAAGAAAATGGTTTAAAACTTTTTGTTTTTATTATGTTGTGAGATATTTTTCTTATACTACTAAGCTAAACGGTATTGTTGTGGACTTGTTAAAACTGCTATAATGCTACGAGTTAGAGTTATTATGAAAACTGAGACGATTTGAGGTTGTTTTATCTATCATTACAAGAATATGGATAAGATTACTATACTCAGAGAAATTGACGGCTAAAAATCAAATCACTTCTTTTTTAACTTATAGATGCGCGTTTTGCTACCGATGTTAGTATAATCAAGAGATGATTCAATTTAATTCTAAAACCAAACTCTGTTCTATTTTTATGACAACCGTACCTAATGTAGCGTTTACAAATCATGAACTGTGAAGGTAATTAAGCGTTACATTAATAATTCAAAACGTTGTCTGAATCATGAAAAGCCCTATTATTATTTACACTTTTAACATGGCTTAAATTACTAATATTTATTTTATGGCAATGCTTGACTGCATCTTGGAAAATAAGGTTTCTCATTTCTTCTATATCTACTGTGGGCAGTATGTCCTTTATATCCGGTCAATATGAATTTTTTAGTTTGCTCAACATAACCTCGATCACAATCTTTCATAAATTCCCGATTTTTTATAGGCAGGGAATCGGCCATGCGAAATTTGTGACTCAAGAGTAAACGGCAAACCAGCATTTTTAAGTAGTAATGCATTGTTAAGTTAAGTAAAAGATATACTTTGAAAACATCAACCCCGACACCGGATTGCTGCATCGTGAAAATTAATTTTGCAACATTAACGAGTTTTTAGCAACTAAGTCAATCACTGTTACTCCGTAGTCCTCTTATTCACCTGATTTGAGTTCTGGTAAGTTTGACATTTTTTTTCTTTTCCGAAGATTGAATATCACTTCAAAGGGCATCATTAAAGATATTGAAAAACGTTAAAAGAGCTCTGGGCGACCAAATGAAGGCGATTCCAGTATTTTGAGTTCCAGCACTGCTATTAGGAGTGGAAAAATGGTCTCTTGCACTATATGACTTCCCAAGGCAATTATTTGACGGGGCAATGTAGAATTGTAATTTCAATGGAATAAAAAATTAAAAAAAACATTCTCATTATTTTATTTGCACACCTCCTATAGCTGAAATACTCGAAAATTATATTAAGTGTTAAATGTTTGCCCTATGATTAGTTCAAATTGTTTACTTGACGTGAGGAAATATACCGAACGGAAAGTGGTTGCTACACGATTGATAAGCAGAAAAAAATCACGTTTAAATATTTATATATAATTTCCTCGAAAGAATTCTATAATTATGTACATATTTGTATTAGTTTTATTCGTCATACGGTTTCACAAATTATGAATGACTCTCAATATACTTTCACTCAATTGTCACTAAATTTAATTACCGCCCGTATATTCGCTTAGTATTACTTCGGCTGCTGTTGTTGCCAAAACAGTCTCCATTATTGCCATCCGCTGCCAACTTTTACACCGGATATGCGATTAAGTAATTTCGTTCCAGCGTCGTGACCGCCTTCGGGGACCCGTTCTGGCGGTGGCTGGGCATCGTTCCCCCACGTTTTCCAGACGTCCATCACATCGAGTAGGGGTGAATTCAAAGCGACAATAACAGTGAGTGGGGCAGAGAAGATTTGATTCTTTGATAAGAATGACAACATTCCTGAGATCTAGTATATTTATTTGGAAACACAGATAGGATATTTCATATGGATTTTTATTCCTGGAAATATTATCTGATAATCTCGATATGTCTATGTGCAGAAACCAGTATAATATTTGCTTGATGTAATGCATACAATTTTTTTTCAAATGAAGATACCCTGTCGTTGATATTATTTCAGATCCACAAATTTTAGATTAACAGCAGTTTTGTAGGTGATATTACAACTGTGTATGCTTCGTGGAAAGAGAAACTATATGGGTATTGTAGTAAATGTATTTGAACCAAAATATAATTCGATATAAAAATTCGGAGTTTATGATTTTATTTGACAATATAGAGGTGAATTTGTGATGAATTTTACCATTTAGAGATATGTATATATCCCCGTGTGGGGATTTGCCAGTTACCTCCATCGGGTGCGTCCCCATTGGAATTGGGGGAAGCTCGCCGGTTCTGCAAACCAGCAGTATCGGAGGGTAGTGGGGAAATGAAATACCCACCGTGAAACAAAAACTGGACGGCCCTCCAAGCATGGGGGTTGAGTCGTAAGGCCAGCAACCTTACATTCGGAAAACACAAGAAAAAACGCTAAAACACCCAGTAGAAATACGCCTCGGATGTCGGACGGATATAACAGTAAACGAAAACAGCAACGGAAATGGACAGTGAATTTAGGTATATGGAATATACAAGGTATAAGAAATAAACAGAAGGAAGTTATCATGGAATTCATCTAACGTCACATTGATATAGCAATCCTCTCGGAAACAAAGAAGAAGGGAAGCGGAATCGAAAACATCAACGATTTTATACATTTATACACTGGAGTGGAAAACACGAAAGAGCACGTGCTGGAGTATCTATTCTAATCCACAAAAAATTGAAAAAATACATTAAATCTTGGGAACCAATGAACGAACGCATAATTAAACTGACGATCCAAATAAGGGGAAGAACTATGACAATTCTCGGTGTGTATGCTCCTAATAACGATGCTACAGCTCACGTTAAAGATATGTTTGAAGATACCCTCAGAGATATAATCGATCAAATTCCACGCAGTCATGAAGTCATCATAGGAGGAGACCTAAATGGTCGGGTCGGAAAACAGAGACATAGTAGAGTAGTAGGCAGACACGGGGAAGAAACCATAAATGACAATGGTGAAAGATTAGTGAATCTTTGTGAGCAGTTCGATTTGAGAATAACTAACACCTTTTACGCTCACAAAGATATACATAAATACACTTGGTACCAACAGACAAGAGGACTAAAATCGATTATTGACTATCTCATTGCCCGACAAAACTCCCAAATCAAGATACAAGACGTTAGAGTAAAGAGAGGTGCCGAGTGTGGATCTGATCACCGCTTACTGGTGGCAAAGATACACATTCCCTTTTTAACATCTTTTCAATCGACCACCAGCAGTCTCACTGAGAATAGATTGACAACGACAAAATATAACTTACAAAGTTTTGAACATGAAAGTACTAAATATTTATATCTTAGAAGACTGGATCAAAAACTAATCGAAACTCAACGAACAATAGAAGAAGAGTACGAACATATAAAAGCTTGTATTCTTGAGGCTGCGGACGAATCTGTCGGAAAAATACGGATGAATAACAAACCTGACTGGTGGGATGATAAAATAGAACAACAAATTAAAGAAAAGAAACAACTCTACCAGAAACTCCTTCAAAAGAATGATGTGACGAGACAAAAATACAAAAGAGCAAATAGGGAGGTTAAAAACGAAGTCCTAAAGAGAAAGAATCAGTCTTGGGAGAAAAAATGTGAGTACATAGAACAACAATTAGGAGGAACCCGAAGTTCAGAAGCCTGGAAGACCATAAAGTCGGTAAAAACATCAAAAAAACAAATACCTAACTTAGGGGGCATAACAAATGAAGACTGGGTACACCACTTTAAAGACCTTCTGGAAGAGAGACGTGAAAATTTTCTAGGAAAACAACACCAAATAAATAATCTAACTCCTATAGATCTCCAACTAAAAGAAGTGCAACAAGCTGTGAAAGACACAAAAATAAAAAAATCCCCTGGACCTGGAGGGATCCACCCGGAATTCATAAGGTATGGACCCGAAAAACTTTTAAGAATGTTGAAGAATAAGTTTCAACGATGCCTGAATGGGGAAGAAACGCCGACCGAATGGAGAACATCATATATATCAACCATTCACAAAAAAGGCTCAAAAAATGATCCTAAGAATTATCGACGTATAGCGGTAATCCCAACAATAGGAAGAATATATTCCCGAATCCTTAGAAATGAAATAGAAGAAGACATCAAGGATAAACAAGCGGAAGAACAAGCCGGTTTCCGGGCAGGGAGATCCACCACAGACAACCTTTTCACTCTAAAAATAGCCCTAGAAAAACGAACCCAGCGAAACAGGGAGACGCATATAGCTATCATAGACCTAGAAAAAGCTTATGACAGTGTACCAGTATCGAAATTATGGGAAGCAATGAAAACTCTCAAGATTAGACCAACATTGATTCGGGCCGTCCAACTTTATTATGAACATAATTCTGCGGTTATTAAAATTGGAACATCACTATCTGAATTATTCAATACAACAAAGGGGCTAAGACAAGGATGTTGTCTATCTCCCACCTTATTCAAACTATACGTAGACCAATCCATGAAAGGCTGGGCACGGAAGTGTTGGAACATGGGCCTTCGGGTGGGGGATGACACCCTATATACTCTTTATTTCGCCGACGATCAGATAGTGGTTGCAGAAGACCAACAGGATTTGAGCTATATGGCGAGGAAACTAAATGAAGAGTACACACTAGCTGGTCTCACAATTAACTTAAATAAATGTGAATACTTAGCGGTGTGTAGTAATGACAACGACGATTTACCCTTGGAAAACGGAACAATAAAAAACGTTGACAAGGCTAAATACTTAGGGGTGATCTTCAACAGGCAAGGTAATAGTAATGATGAAATTCAAACAAGAATAATAAGAGGTAGACAAATCATTGGAGCACTCAACTCTGTCCTGTGGGAAAGAAAAATTAGGCGAGAAACAAAACTTCGCATATATAGCTCAATCGTAAAGAGTGTTTTGACTTATGGTTCAGAAGTGTGGGATTTAAATAATACTAATAGAAGAAAACTACTGGCCACGGAGATGGATTTTTTGAGAAGGAGCTGTCGGAGATCGAGACTTGAGAGAATAAGAAATATAAACATTAAAAGGGACATGAACATCGAGAGAGATATTGTGGACGACATAGCGAGAAAACAATTGACTTGGTTCGGACATGCAAAAAGAATGAATGAGACAAGATGGCCACGAAAAGTGTTGGAATGGATACCTCCAGAAAGAAGAAAGAGAGGACGACCAAGAAGAAGTTGAAGAGACGGCGTTGACGAAGCCATGGAAGCAAGAGATTTGCAAGAGGACATGTGTCACGACAGAACGAACTGGAAACTGGGGACGGAGAGGCGGCGACAGCCGTAGATAATCCGTATATATATATATATATATATATATATATATATATATATATATATATATATATATATATATATATATATATATATATATATATATAGATATGTATATAAATTAATCAGATTAATCGGGCAACATGGTTCGTTTTACAACAGTTGATACGTCTCCGATACGTGAACTTAATGAACTCAATACAGTCACTTAGTGGTCCTACCAATTCTTTTCCCGAACTGAAAAAGTGTGAATTGAAAACAATTTCATGCAACAGTGCGCTATAAAATTTTGTTTCAGATTTGGGCACAGTCCGATGGAAACATTACACTCTTATGCAACATGAGATTTTCTGTAATGTGTTATTACTGGTGACGAGTTTTGGATTTTTGAATACGACCTGGAATCGAAGTGTCTGAGCCAGGAAATCAAAATTTAAAAAAATCAAAAAGCATACTGATTTGCTTTTTGATGGCCGGGTGACCGTCCATATGGAATTCGCGACTCAAAGGCAAACGGTAAACTAGCATTTTTTATCGAGGGGTTCTTGAAAGAATTTTAAAAAGGATTATTCGTATAAGACCGAATATCATGAAAACCTGGATGCTGTATCACCACAATACCCATTGAAACACAGCAATTTTAATTAACGAGTTTTCGGCATGTAAAAACATCACAGTAACTTCGCAGGTCTCTTATTCACATGACTTGAGCCCTTATAAGTTTTTTTCCCAATATTTAAATTTCACCTCAAATGTCATCATTTTGGGACATTAAACAATATTGCTTATTTACTTATTTGGGTGGATAAATTTTTTGCTTATTTACTTATTTGGGTTATGTCTGCGGTAGCCATTCACTGGATGCAATTGGGTCGTGGGCCATAGGTGGATCTCTTCGCACTTCGATTAGAGTGCCACTGAGATCTTCGGAATCAAAAAAATAAACCCTTAAACTGGGAAACGGATCTACTTATTCCAAAAAATCTCAGTTAAGTTTAAAAATTATTTAATAATCACAAGCTTCGGTGATAAACAAAAAAATTCAAAAAATAAATAATTATGACACAAAAAATGTAAATTTAAATGTGATGCTTACAACTACCCTTCTTAACTAGACATAATAAAAATCACGGGCGTAGCCAAGGGGGGGGGGGGTTGAAATAAGCCGAAATAAGCCAAATATTACGTAATATTACACCGAAAAAATATTTGAAATATATTGAAATATTTGATATATTTGAAATATATCCGAACTAGTGGACGTTGTGCACAGTAACGCCATCTCTTGTCGAGTAGTATATTTTTGTTGTTTTAGTTACTTTAAACTAACCCCCCCCCCCAACTAAATCCTGGCTACGCCCGTGATAAAAATGAAAATGTTAAACATTAAATTAAGTGTTAAAGTGTGAGAGATCTTATTTAGCGTTCGTGAAACACAAAATGGTGGTAGACAAACCTTTCACTAAAAAACCTTTCACTAAAACAAGTGAAAGATGCCGTGAATTGAAGGTGCTGGCAAACGTTGGCCCTTATGTTGGCCATTTACTTTGGCTTGGCTTACCTAGGCTTGTAGGTTTTGTGCCCTACATTAAAGGACTGTTCCTTTGTCATTCTTCCATGTACCAAACTCTTTCTCCACACATTGGCCACGCTGTTTGCTTTCTTTTCAACACATCGAGACAGTTTTTGCAGTTGGAGGTCATCGACAGGCACTGCCTTAACGTTGGCTCAGTATATTGTGAACTGATAATGATAAGTGTATAGCCAATATGTGGATGTCCACTTGTGATGTGTGAAAGATGAGCCAATGTTGGATTAAACATTGGCTGGGCCGTGTGGGCCAATATCTTATCTAGGGTTTGTGAAACACAAAATGGTGGAAAACAAAGAGTCATTGAATAATAAATGGGTAATAATACTGAAAATAATAATCAAATAATGTCTGACTTTTATCCGTTGTGGCGCTGTTTAAATATCAGACAATTGAAAAGTCCGGTAACTAAGATGGGCGGTTGCTGACATGTGCGGAGTCCAAAACGTTTGGTATCATAAATGCTCCGCATCAAAAATATCTGTTAACTACAATGTCCGGATTCTAAAAGTCTTTAAAATAAATATAATCTTCTTTTTGGTATGGCGACGAGTGATCCGAATGCGCGAAGTTTTCGATTGCCTTCGCGCTCACCGCGAAATATTCAGGAGCCCCTTGAAGCAAGATATGCGCAAGACTACTACCTGTAGCGATAATTTTTAAAGGCTACAACCTTCTTCAAATACAATTAGTTTGAAGGAGATAATATAGGATTTCAAATTCAATTAAATGAAAAAAATTTAATGTGTCAGTCTCATTATATTATATACACATAGTTACATTTTGAAATCATATATCAGTTACATTTTGATGAAGCTTTCAGAGCTTAGTTTCTATCCAATGTGTGGATATTTGTTCAACTTGTATAATAAAAGTTGATTATAATCATAACTGACAAATGGAAATTGATAGTACTCGGCGGGCAGGTAGGAAAAGTAGTTACAGTCATTATTAGTCATTATTCAACCATCATAAGATGGTACATAAGCTTTATTTTATCAATAAATATTTATCAAATTGAAAAGTTACAGAATAATGTTTATCGAAATAATGTTGCAGCCTGAATTATGAGTTGCTGTAAAACAATATTTCTGTTTCTGTAAAATAGGTTCCTTTATATTGGATGTTTAAGAATATTCGATAAATTGCCTTAAGCTACACGAAGTAAAGTGTTTAGCTATTAATAATCAACTGTTGACAATTTGAAATGTGCGTTGGACCTTGATGTATATGGTATTGAAGCTGTTCTGCTCTTCATACATGATTTTTATGCCATTGTCCACCTTGTAACACTAGGTACTCCATGGGAAACTTACCTTTTTTAAAGAAGCGTGACTATTTAACTTTTGAAAAAAAAAATTAAAAGAAACATATTCAGTGTAATATACAATTTCCAATGCTTAAGAGCAGAAAATCATGACATTGAATGACATTTAAGTCATTTCACAAATATCATAGCCATTTTCACAAATACCCGTTTGGAGCCGTTCACGAAAGTTGCGTCAATTCTTCTCAATATTTCTTAGTCGATTTTTTTTATTTGATTACTTATAGCAGTTTTTAATTCTTCCAGTGTGTGTACTTATTCCCAGTGCCATTACTTATCCTCAGTTCAGAAACGTGCCACAAAGCAGGGCGATAGAGACATTGCGGAATTGCCACCCTCATCCTCTCCATATTTTACATTGTGTATGCCGATCGAGACGGATTAGGTGGCATTAATGTACCTTTCGTTCAGAGTGCCGGCACGCATCTAATAATGGTATTGCAGCTGGGGATCTCATCGTGACTTCCGATATTGACGCCTGAAGAGTCTTTGCGTTCTCATCACGGATTATCCACTTTTGACAAACGTATGGAAAAAAACATGCGGTGCTTTCGAATCTTCAGCGGCATGGTGGACATTAAACAGTATCGTAAGCAGAATCGATGGATAACATATCACAGGCTTCCTCTTCGTTTTCTGGCCGAGTGCTATCCATTTCAAACGTGTTCTTTTCCTATGGGCTACCTTGTATATGAGAAAGCTTGCATTTGAACAATTTAAAGACACATCTATAATTTCAGCATATGTTTCTGCAAAACAAAGTGACAAACAAAGTATAGTCGATGCATAAAAATATTTTATATTATTGAAAGTCGCATTAATTACTGTAAATTTATAAATTTGTGGTTTATTTATTACACAGCAGCAGATATTAAGTCATTTTTTGCAGGTATTTAATACAGTTTAATTCAAGATAGCATAAAGTTTTTAGACACAGTTAAACGAAGCTACGAAAATTAATCGACCTTGATATTCTTTGATTAGGGTACTTTGGGTTCAGGGTACTTTATTAGTGGAGCTGGCCGTGTTGGCGTTGTGCCTCTGGTTCCACACATTGGTCATACGATATAGCAAACGTCACTTTGCCAACGTGTGGATGATGAAGTTGGTGCTTGTGAAGGTGCTGGCAAAGGTTGGCCCTTGTGTTGGCCACATACCGATAGTTGTCCGTTTTGTGTCCCACATCAAAGGGCTTTTCCTTGTCATGCTCTCATATGTCAAGCTCTCCCTTCACACCAAACGCAATCTTTTAAAAGCGTCGAGAGAGTTTTTGAAGTTGGAGGAAATCGACAGGTTATGGCCTTAACGTTGGCTCAGTATCTTGTGAACTGACGAGATGACAAGTGAGTAGCCAATATGTGGAGTGTATGTGGAGTGGAGTGTATGTGGGCCAATATGTGGAGTCGTCTTAAGACAGTGGCCGGGCTGCTTCGTAGTTAGCATGGAATGGATTTGTTTCTCGCTCTCGGTGTGTATATTTGTGATTTGGAATAAATGCTTGTGAATGTTTTTAGGCAAGAGTCTAAAATTCGAGAGGAATTTCCCCTCAGTCCCATAAGGGAGGCCGTTGGGTCGCCGCCCCTCCAACATTTATCACAGTAAACAATTTTTCAGAGCAAAATACCATATTTTAATTCAATTCAGTTTCTTTCCTTTAACTCATTTTCCTGGTTTACCTCCTGTATAGGGTTTTAATAGATCGAAAAGTAAAAAGAAGGAAAGGAAAGTAGAAAAAAATCTTCAGAAGCAGTATTTTCTTCTACGCCCTCACACTTTAAAACCCACGAGCCTCCAGTGCAGAATGCCTATGTCCTCTGAGCCCGATTCTATGTTAGTCGCACATTGTGGCACAGGTGTGGCACAGGTGTGCCATTTGTGTAGTCTCGCCACTTGTTGCAGTAGTTTGTGGCGCAGGTTTTTCGAGACTTAAAGTTAAGCACAAAACCAAGGGTTGCGAACTCGACGGGGTTGCAGACTGGACTTAATCGTTTGCAAACGACCGTGGTGGCCCACGTTAAACTGTTAGTTTAGTTGCTAAATAGCTTTAGTTATTGATGCGTCTCTAATCCTAAATCTTTACTTTTTTACTTTAACGGGTAATCTATTCTATTTATACAATAATATATTCTGTAGCTGCAATCGTAATATAATATAATATAAAAAAAATTAATTTTTTGCCAAACTACCAACTATATTTTACATAAAAACAATATATTATCATTCATAGCATTCTACTGATGCTACTTCCGGTACTGGCATCATCATCATCATCTCATCAATCTATTTATTCATCCAGGTATCTTTGAATGTGGGTCTTTCCAGTTCTCTCCATCTTTGTCTGTCCTATGCTGTTTTTCTTTCGCCATATCAATCCTTCGTGTCTCTTTTAGGTTAGTTCTATGTTTCTTTGATCTTCATATGGGCGCCAGTTTTCAATAACATGGTTCCACCTATTTGTCTGAGAGCCTTTGGTTTGGTCCTACGAATTTCCATTTTAATCTGGTAGCATGCTCTACAATGTCGCTAACTTTGGTCGTTTGTCATATCCACATATTTTTTGTTGTCTTGTAGAGTTATATGATCTTACAGAGTTATTCTTTGCTCCATAGCTCTCTGTGTCTACATCAGCTTGTCAAGGCTAATTTTATATTTGAAGTGATAGACTAGTACTTCCAAATACAAAGTTATAGAAAATAACTTGGCTAAGAAACATTTGTAAACAATTCTTTCCAGTTTGCCAGATTTCTATAGTAGCTACTAAAACAATATTTTTTTAAATGTGAATACCGTATTTTCTAACATAATTTGACAAATTGGAAATAAAAAATGTTATATCACATTTCTTTATTGGAATAGCCGTCTTAGAACAATTAGCAAAACAACTAAAATAATCTGCAGTCGGCAGGAACTAAAGGATGCTAATATATCAATAGTCGGCCTTGGAAACTATTGTGCTGTCGTTGTGTTATTTGAAAGCTGCTGTATTTGAATGTGTATAAAAATGACGTTTTAATTCAGTTGCTAAGATGAATCAGCTATCTAATCAAAAAGATAAAGTTTCATTTTTCTTCATCTTTGTGGCTTAAGTTTATGCATTTAAGTTATTTGAGTTATTAATTATTTAGTAGGATGTCATTGAAATTTTAAAAATTTCTTACGACCATTGCCGGGTGTCTATCTCCCATGTCACTGTAAAGTTCATTACGGTGAAAACGCATGCATTGCTAAATATTTTCAATCTCTGAAATGATATAAGAGCAAATACATATATGTTTCGGTTTATTTTAATTTAAAGTTTTTTTTTGCTTCACTTTATATCAATCACAAATGTTATAGTATGAGAATGTATCCTTTTATCCAAAAAATTATATTTTAATCGCTGGACCAGATTTTGTTTAAAATACTGAAAAAAAAACGATATTCAGTATACATATTTGAATGGAACTGAAAATATGCTTACTCTGAAACATATCTTCAACACAAAAACTGATACGTTTGGTGCTTATTTACCTTTATATTTCTTTATACGGTTGCAAAACATCTCTCAAAGTTTATGGTATTTTAAAAATATTATTATTATGTTCTGAGGTATTTTTTGAATGTTACTAAGCTAAGCAGTGTTCTTGTGGGTTTTCTAGTGTCCCATGTCGTTTCAAGAAATTATTCTAATTTGAATGCGGACAAACTTTTGTATGAAAGTAGCAGGTATAAGTTTTGGTGAAATAGCAGAACTATTGGATATTGCTGCTTTTATTACTATGAGAACATGGGTAAGTTATTAAAGTCGTGGCCATGTTAATGCACGAAATCCACATGAAAATATTCAGTAACAATTCCAATAAATAACAGTACAATACTTTTCTTTCAGCTTCGGATAATACTTTTTCCATTGACATTTTTTTATATTGGGGATACGTGGTTGGAATTTGATTTGATTTAGCGATGGATCTAGGAAAGATTAAAAATAAGTAAAGCGAAACTATGACTTAAAATGACAATACCAAAATTATGGAAACATGGAAGACTCGCTTCGAAAAAAGTTTCGCCATCTCTGATATAGGCATAAAACAATTTTTTACTTTGTTATCTATCACTTTTAATAAAATTTTAATATAATATAATAAAAGTGATAGATAACAAAGTAAAAAGATGTTTTATTCCTTTTTTAAAAAATGAATTATCACAATGTAACGGACAAATCAATCAATAATCTGATATAGGCAAATAATAATAGGCTTGAAATCCAGTAATGAAACGAAATGATATAATTATCAGTAAGGTTTTCAAAAAACCTTGTATTTCTTTTGGTTTTCGTTTTTCATGAAATATATTTTCCATACTTTATATCGAAATACTATTTCTGTGTTCCAGTCAGCTGCTATTCATATCATGGTGGATGTGTCCAATGTCTCATAGAGGGTGGTATCTATCCATTGGAAAAGCGTGCCTTCATGCGTGGTAGTCCGCGATGCACTTTTGTTCATGTAGTTCCGATGACGTATTCTCAGGAAAAATATTTTTGGTTATCTGGCGTGAAGCTATCAGCATCCAAAATGTGATTTCCTTCTGTTTGATTCTGGTGATCTGCGAAGCAGGTTGGATTTGGTGTTCGCAAGGGATCTGCCTTGAATCAGTTCCGATACCATACCGAGTGGCTTAGACCATATATCTTTTATCGAAAAACCCTTTTAATAAGGTAAGATCTCGGTCTCCCATTATCTATCACTAATGGAAATATTTTTATATTTTTTAGGGTTCTTATGGATTTCTTACCGACGTCCTCTCAACAAAGTTTTTTCGATTCAACGATTCCAAATCCCTCTTTTGAGAACTTTGGACAATTTTCTGACTCTTCATTTCCTTTGAGGAGGTTTTTACCAGGAATTAGTGTTCGTGATATTAGATGGAATTGGGCTTTCTAAGAGGAAATCGGTAACATTAGAAATTAAGTATTTGATCCACACCGGCCACCTGCCGAATTTCGAACGTTACCGGGTGTAATAGAGTAACATTTGATGCACTCATTTAACATATACAGTGTGTAATAGACTGTTTTATGTATTATTTTAATTTTTATTTCCTTCTCACATTATTTGAATTTTCTATTATTACAGTTATGGTAGTTATAGTTTAGGATTAGTTTTAAGTTAGATTAGATTTTTTATTCATACATACTATTATTTATAACTTAGTTATTTTAACAATATGTAAAAAACTTAACGGGTGGTTTCTTTTCGGATACTGCTAAAATCCATATCTCATAATTGGGCAATCCTATACTGATTTTGGGTAAACAAATCATTTGGCGCCCAAACTATTTAGTCATTTAACTTACCAACAGCCTAGTGCTCACCAGGCGCGATAGTAAGTTAGATTAGAATATTTATTCATACATACTATTATTTATAACTTAGTTATTTTAACAATATGTAAAAGACTTAACGGGTGGTTTCTTTTCGGATACTACTAAAATCCATTCTCTTAATTAGGCTATCCTATACTGATTTTGGGTAAACAAATCATTTGGCGCCCAAACTATTTAGTCATTTAACTTACCAACAGCCTAGTGCTCACCAGGCGTGATAGTAAGTTAGATTAGAATTTTTATTCATACATACCATTATTTATAACTTAGTTATTTTAACAATATGTAAAAGACTTAACGGGTGGTTTCTTTTCGGATACTGCTAAATTCCATTCTCTTAATTAGGCTATCGTATACTGATTTTGGGTAAACAAATCATCTGGCGCCCAAACTATTTAGTCATTTAACTTACCAACAGCCTAGTGCTCACCAGGCGTGATAGTAAGTTAGATTAAAATTTTTATTCATACATACTATTATTTATAACTTAGTTATTTTAACAATATGTAAAAGACTTAACGGGTGGTTTCTTTTCGGATACTGCTAAAATCCATATCTCATAATTGGGCAATCCTATACTGATTTTGGGTAAACAAATCATTTGGCGCCCAAACTATTTAGTCATTTAACTTACCAACAGCCTAGTGCTCACCAGGCGCGATAGTAAGTTAGATTAGAATATTTATTCATACATACTATTATTTATAACTTAGTTATTTTAACAATATGTAAAAGACTTAACGGGTGGTTTCTTTTCGGATACTACTAAAATCCATTCTCTTAATTAGGCTATCCTATACTGATTTTGGGTAAACAAATCATTTGGCGCCCAAACTATTTAGTCATTTAACTTACCAACAGCCTAGTGCTCACCAGGCGTGATAGTAAGTTAGATTAGAATTTTTATTCATACATACCATTATTTATAACTTAGTTATTTTAACAATATGTAAAAGACTTAACGGGTGGTTTCTTTTCGGATACTGCTAAATTCCATTCTCTTAATTAGGCTATCGTATACTGATTTTGGGTAAACAAATCATCTGGCGCCCAAACTATTTAGTCATTTAACTTACCAACAGCCTAGTGCTCACCAGGCGTGATAGTAAGTTAGATTAAAATTTTTATTCATACATACTATTATTTATAACTTAGTTATTTTAACAATATGTAAAAGACTTAACGGGTGGTTTCTTTTCGGATACTGCTAAATTCCATTCTCTTAATTAGGCTATCCTATACTGATTTTGGGTAAACAAATCATTTGGCGCCCAAACTATTTAGTCATTTAACTTACCAACAGACTAGTGCTCACCAGGCGTGATAGTAAGTTAGATTAGAATTTTTATTCATACATACTATTATTTATAACTTAGTTATTTTAACAATATGTAAAAGACTTAACGGGTGGTTTCTTTTCGGATACTGCTAAATTCCATTCTCTTAATTAGGCTATCCTATACTGATTTTGGGTAAACAAATCATTTGGCGCCCAAACTATTTAGTCATTTAACTTACCAACAGCCTAGTGCTCACCAGGCGTGATAGTAAGTTAGATTAGAATTTTTATTCATACATACTATTATTTATAACTTAGTTATTTTAACAATATGTAAAAGACTTAACGGGTGGTTTCTTTTAGGATACTGCTAAAATCCGTTCTCTTAATTAGGCTATCCTATACTGATTTTGGGTAAACAAATCATTTGGCGCCCAAACTATTTAGTCATTTAACTTACCAACAGCTTAGTGCTCACCAGGCGTGATAGTAAGTTAGATTAGAATTTTTATTCATACATACTATTATTTATAACTTAGTTATTTTAACAATATGTAAAAGACTTAACGAGTGGTTTCTTTTAGGATACTGCAAAAATCCATTCTCTTAATTAGGCTATCCTATACTGATTTTGGGTAAACAAATCATTTGGCGCAAAAACTATTTAGTCATTTAACTTTCCAACAGCCTAGTGCTCACCAGGCGTGATAGTAAGTTAGATTAGAATTTTTATTCATACATGCTATTATTTATAACTTAGTTATTTTAACAATATGTAAAAGACTTAACGGGTGGTTTCTTTTCGGATACTGCTAAATTCCATTCTCTTAATTAGGCTATCCTATACTGATTTTGGGTAAACAAATCATTTGGCGCCCAAATTATTTAGTCATTTAACTTACCAACAGCCTAGTGCTCACCAGGCGTGATAGTAAGTTAGATTAGAATATTTATTCATACATACCATTATTTATAACTTAGTTATTTTAACAATATGTAAAAGACTTAACGGGTGGTTTCTTTTCGGATACTACTAAAATCCATTCTCTTAATTAGGCTATCCTATACTGATTTTGGGTAAACAAATCATTTGGCGCCCAAACTATTTAGTCATTTAACTTACCAACAGCCTAGTGCTCACCAGGCGTGATAGTAAGTTAGATTAGAATTTTTATTCATACATACCATTATTTATAACTTAGTTATTTTAACAATATGTAAAAGACTTAACGGGTGGTTTCTTTTCGGATACTGCTAAATTCCATTCTCTTAATTAGGCTATCCTATACTGATTTTGGGTAAACAAATCATTTGGCGCCCAAATTATTTAGTCATTTAACTTACCAACAGCCTAGTGCTCACCAGGCGTGATAGTAAGTTAGATTAGAATTTTTATTCATACATACTATTATTTATAACTTAGTTATTTTAACAATATGTAAAAGACTTAACGGGTGGTTTCTTTTCGGACACTGCTAAAATCCATTCTCTTAATTAGGCTATCCTATACTGATTTTGGGTAAACAAATCATTTGGCGCCCAAACTATTTAGTCATTTAACTTACCAACAGACTAGTGCTCACCAGGCGTGATAGTAAGTTAGATTAGAATTTTTATTCATACATACTATTATTTATAACTTAGTTATTTTAACAATATGTAAAAGACTTAACGGGTGGTTTCTTTTCGGATAGTGCTAAATTCCATTCTCTTAATTAGGCTATCCTATACTGATTTTGGGTAAACAAATCATTTGGCGCCCAAACTATTTAGTCATTTAACTTACCAACAGCCTAGTGCTCACCAGGCGTGATAGTAAGTTAGATTAGAATTTTTATTCATACATACTATTATTTATAACTTAGTTATTTTAACAATATGTAAAAGACTTAACGGGTGGTTTCTTTTAGGATACTGCTAAAATCCATTCTCTTAATTAGGCTATCCTATACTGATTTTGGGTAAGCAAATCATTTGGCGCCCAAACTATTTAGTCATTTAACTTACCAACAGCCTAGTGCTCACCAGGCGTGATAGTAAGTTAGATTAAAATTTTTATTCATACATACTATTATTTATAACTTAGTTATTTTAACAATATGTAAAAGACTTAACGGGTGGTTTCTTTTCGGATACTGCTAAATTCCATTCTCTTAATTAGGCTATCCTATACTGATTTTGGGTAAACAAATCATTTGGCGCCCAAACTATTTAGTCATTTAACTTACCAACAGACTAGTGCTCACCAGGCGTGATAGTAAGTTAGATTAGAATTTTTATTCATACATACTATTATTTATAACTTAGTTATTTTAACAATATGTAAAAGACTTAACGGGTGGTTTCTTTTCGGATACTGCTAAATTCCATTCTCTTAATTAGGCTATCCTATACTGATTTTGGGTAAACAAATCATTTGGCGCCCAAACTATTTAGTCATTTAACTTACCAACAGCCTAGTGCTCACCAGGCGTGATAGTAATTTAGATTAGAATTTTTATTCATACATACTATTATTTATAACTTAGTTATTTTAACAATATGTAAAAGACTTAACGGGTGGTTTCTTTTAGGATACTGCTAAAATCCATTCTTTTAATTAGGCTATCCTATACTGATTTTGGGTAAACAAATCATTTGGCGCCCAAACTCTTTAGTCATTTAACTTACCAACAGCCTAGTGCTCACCAGGCGTGATAGTAAGTTAGATTAGATTTTTTATTCATACATACTATTATTTATAACTTAGTTATTTTAACAATATGTAAAAGACTTAACGGGTGGTTTCTTTTCGGACACTGCTAAAATCCATTCTCTTAATTAGGCTATCCTATACTGATTTTGGGTAAACAAATGATTTGGCGCCCAAACTATTTAGTTATTTAACTTAGCAACAGCCTAGTGCTCACCAGGTGTAAAGCTGCCGTTCGCAAACTATGTTTACAAGCACGTTACATACATGTTAACGAGGAACGTTATATCCCAAAGCTGATTTAAATCTCAGCTTTCAGTAAAATTATCACAGATCGCATAGAACTCGTTAAACTGTGCGATAGCCACTATTGGTTGCGATTATAGTCTGTTATATTGACACTTGATTATCCGGCGAGATTCTCATATTTATTGCTGATAGAAAATGTTAAGTTGGTACGACTATCCGTTATACTGATGCGCAGTTTGAACATTATCTGTCATTTAGTTTGTTTACAGTGCTCGATTTTGTCAGTTTATCTCTAGTGTGTCTTGCAAATGGGATTTTGTGTGCCGAGTCGCTGAAAATGTTGCAGGAGGTTTACGGTGACCCAGCTTTATCAAAAACACGTGCATATGATTGATACAGTGCTTTTAAAGGCGGTCGAGATGTGGTGGAAGATTTGTCTCTTTCTGGTCAGCCATCAACGGTAATCAATTCGTACCGTTTTAAGCGATTGTTTGTACATGAAACGCGTTTCCAGACTAGTATCAAAAGACCTGAGTTGCCTTTAGAAACCTAATCGCGTAAAGGTCGCTGAAGACATGCTAGAACGAATCAATTTCATAGTATGAGAGACATGGATATACGAGTTTAACATGCAAACCAATCAACAAGCTTCAGAATGGTGTCTTCCAAATGAGCCGAAACTGAAAAAACCACGTCAAAGTTGACTGTTTTTTTTTTTTTAATTATCGCGGTGTTGTGCAATATTATCTAAGCATTATGAGACGTTTGAGACAGAAAATTTGTCGAAAAAAATCTTGGATTTTGTATCACTACAACGCACCATCTCACTATCATTGTGAACGAATTTCTTGCCAAAAAGTCAACCAGCACAATTGAACAACCACCGTATTCACTTGATATGGTTCCGGTCGACTTCTTTCTCTTTTCAAAACTGAAATTACAATTTCGAGGCACCCGTTTTCAGTCGATAGAAGACATAAAAAATAATTCGCGGCGAGAACTAAAGTGGATTCTAGAAAATGCGTTTAAAAAATATTTTGACAAATGGATTATCCGTTGCAATAAGTGTATTATTTCGGAAGGGACCGACTTTAAAGGCGATAGAATAAATTTGGATAAATAATAAATATTTTCATTCTTGTTGACCAATTCTCGGTACTTTTTTGACATTATGTGCCTCTAAGAAGATATTCGGTTCAAGTCTCGAAGAATTACAGAAGATTATAATAAATCACGTACACCTGAACGGACCTCTAAACAATGGCATAGAAAACCATAAAAACAATTCTCCTTGCTGAAGAAGCCACCGAATACTCACTTCAAAGCTCTATTAGGAAAGGCAACCATAATTACAAAATTCTGCTATTCGTACTCAAAAAAGTTGATGGACCAGCATCAATATGGGTAAAGCTGAAAACTTTAGTTAGCAGTATGCCAGTTTAAAATATCCCTACAAAAATTAACTGTGGAACCAGTTGTAGAAGCAATAATAAATTAAATGCATAGAAATTCCCTGAATATACAATCCAGTCTCAGCGTATACAGCTAAACCTTGAAGGAACACAAATATGTTTTACGATGTGATGCATGCGAGCTAATTAAAGCAAATCTGTACATATTACATTCACAAGTAGACGAAGTACGTGTTCATCTGTTGAACTAAATGGTCGTCAATTACAACAATAAAAATACTGGTTAATTGTACTGGCTGACAAGTCAAAAATCAAAACAAAATCCAGTTCCAAATAACGTTACTAATCATAACCTTCTGTCCGAACTGTTAAAGAGGAAGTCTGAAGGTATTCGCAAAATATGTGCCCAGATAGAAGTCAAATTCAAATAGCCTAGTGAGGAACCTATGAGACCAACACCCAGAATAACACATCTATTGTCAATTTTTAATATTTCAAAGTAACTATGTTTTTAGGTAATTTCGTTATGAGTCTGTGATGTTTTTCATGGATTTGCCCTAACAGTATTCGAGTTTAGATCCCTCACAATTTCTGAACGTCCATCACGTCAGGAACGCGCAAATCCGTAACGAAGATAAAGGGTCCTAGGATTGGAGGAAATCCCGAGGGGTGACTCTGGTTGGGAATACGACCATATTTAACATCCGGAATGTGTTTTCGGAAACTTAAATACGAAATTTCGTATGGACGGATGATATTTCATTTTTAGAAATTGAATGGATAATGGAAAATCTGTAGACATCTATTTTGAATGAAGTGTTATTATTACTCAGTCGGTTCGTAAATTAGAAATATGTTATTAAAAGTAATCTAAAAACTTCTCTGACTAAGACCGATGAAATTAGGGTGTTAAGTCTGAATATAAAACTACAGGAAGGAGCATATGATTCTGTAAGTGGGACCAGAATAGTAGCTGCATATGGCCGACAAATGCTTCCGGTTTGGCAATGGTGTAGGGCAGTATGAATAAAAATCACAAACTGATTGACTGACAAATTTACAGTTGTTTAATACAATAAATTATTGTACAATTATCGTTACTGTATTAAATTAATGATGTTACTAGATACGACAGAGAAATGTAAAAATTTAAATTAATTATAAAAATCTATTTTTTCAAAGACTAAAAGTGTCTTTTATGTGGTCGATATGATAAAAAGTAAATAAGAAAATGGAATCTCCTGTAATAAAATCATATTCCGAGCATGGAGTTCGAGATATATATATATATATATATATATATATATATATATATATATATATATATATATATATATATATATATATATATACATACTATGTACATAGTCAAATATATATACAAAGGGTTTTAATGGAACTGCCTGTGAATGGGGGATACTGTCCGGGAGGTAGAACGACACGTTAAATATGACTGGCAGGCATTTGGCAGGCTCAACATAATGTTTAAGAGCAAACTACCACTTTGCCTGAAAAGAAAAGTGTTTGATTAATGTGTCCTGCCCGTTATGGCATATGAAAGTGAGACCTGGATACTCACATCACAGTTAGTTCAAAAACTTCGAGTAACACAGAGGGGAATGAAAAGATGTATGCTTGGCATTACTAAACGGGATAGAAAAACCTGCACATGGATCAGAGAACAAACGAAAGTGAGTGACATCATTGGAATAATAAAGCAGTTGAAATGGAAGTGAGCAGGCCATGTAGCGAAGCAATGGGACGAAAGATGGATCTTCACCCCTCGTATTTTTTCGGTATAATATTAGGTAATATTTGGCTTCTGGGGGGGGGGGGGGGGGGGGGGTTGAACACTTATTACTGATTAAACACACTAAAATTGCACAAATCTACTACTAAACTTAGTTGTTTGTTGTTGACACCAACTACCAAAATTCCAAAACAAAGAGTCATCTGTGGTGTTTCAATATGGTCATTTCCGTCCCCATTTATATGTCCATAAAGATAGGCAAGGCTCCTTCCTGTTAGTTTTATATTCAAAGGGTGTTAACATAACATTAGAGGTTAATGTGCTTACCATAGTAATTCAGTAAGATGCTTGCTATTTTTGGCTTTTTGGATGTTTATCACAATTGAATTGTAAATATTTGTTCGTTCTTGTTGTCGATGCACTGTGTCAAGTAACTAAGAACATTTTCTGCAATATTGTAATTTTTAGTCACATAAGATTTGTCAAAACGCACACACAATAACAGTATAATTTGGATATAAAAGGGATTATTTTTATTTATTTAATTAAAATTAATTTTAAGTTTTCGTTATAATTATCTTTGTTTAAAAGAATATTGATTGATATTTTTTTCTCTCTCTCTTTCTCTCTCGTGTGACAAAGAGACAAGTCCTTTAATACTTTTTCAAAATTTCCTTGGTTTGAGCGATGGTTTTTCTGCGCAAAAGTACATACTGAATCCGGTTTTTCTATGAAAAAGTACATAATCAACATACGAAATTTGCTTTTTTTATGACAACAAAAATATCGAACTTAATTTCTTTCTAAGGTTGCAAACAAAACTAAACTAAATGTCATTACTAGATGGACACCTGGTTTTCAAAAAGTTGCCTGGTGAGCCCGTGGAGGAGTGTACGATGCATGAAGCGTTGTATTGTGGGCCTGTGGAGAAGTGTACGATACACGAAAAGTTGTATAGTGAGTACCCGGAGATGGATTGATTGTAAATAATTCCATTTTTCCTCCGATCTTTCTTGGGTTCACCTCTCAGCTATCTTTCATCGCAGTTTCCAGAGGTGAGGCTAGTTTGAGATTAGATTAGAGATTACCAACATAGTTTGTACAGGTCTCAACCACTTTTAAATTACAATATATTTTCCCCCCTTCCTGCGTTTTTTTCCCGCAATGTTTTAACGAAGTGCGTCGCAAATTTATGGTTATGATTGCTTATACCGTACAGGTGTGTTATAAGCGATTTCAGGACGAGCAATGATTTGGAAGACAACCCTAAGCCAGGACGGCCAAAAAACAAAAATTACTATGGGTTGGTGGAAAAACTGCGTGAAATGATCGCCTACGATGCGAATTCGACTGTGAGATGGATAGCGAAAAAACCAAATACAAGCAAAGATATAATTCGCGAAATTTTTGGTCAATTTTTGAAGACAAAACAAATTTGTGTGTTTTACCATTCTAAATATTCGCCTCATTTATCTTCGTGTGAGCATTTTCGGTTTCGAAACTCAAACTGGTCATAAAAGACCATGTCATGATAGTGTGATAATGATTAAAACACTTGGTATTTGTTTCACAAATTCAATAGATTCTCTGACATATTTTTGTACCGGCGACCAATCTCAAAAAGAGTCATGTATAAACTAGTGATAATTATTAAAACGCTTGCTATTTATTTTATAATAGATTCAAGATATTCTCTGATATGTTTCGGCCTCGCGATCATCCTCAAAGAAAGTCATGTATAAACTAGTTTATACATAACTCATAACAACTTCTTCCGCTTCTCCATATTAAGCTTGGACTAATGAAAAACTTTGTCAAAGCCATGGAGAAAGAAGGTAATGATTTCAAGTACCGAAAAGAAATATTTCCTCATTTACATGATGCGGAACTAAAAGAAGACATGATTTTGGGCAACAACAAAGATGAAAACTATAATAACCTCATATATGAACTCTTGAAAGCATATGAAATACTAGGGTATCGCATGTCTTTAAAAATCTATTTTTTACACTCCCATTTGGATTTTTTTCCGGAAAATTTGGGTAAAGTAAACGACGAAAGGAGATAGGTTTCATCAGGACATCAGGACGATGGAAACAAGATACCAGGAACGCTGGAACCCATTTATGATGGCCCACCAATACTGGTTTTTAAAAAGAGATGATCCACAGAACATAAGAGAAAAAGCGAAAGCTGTCGCTGTATGATATCTCATGTAATATATTTTTTTTTACATAATCTTTGGTAATGTCTTTGCATATATTTAACATGTTTACATGTTTATATTAAATAAATATTAGATTATAAAAACATGTTCTCTCTTATTCTTTCGTCTTTCTCCCTTTTTTAAAATGAAAACTTCTTTAGCCGCGTTAAGTGATTTTCGGTAGGGGCGAAACTTATGGGTTCGCGTCACACACATGCTACTGAAGTGTTGTGCCAGACTGGCGATGCCAATTCTTTTTTAAATGTGTTTTTATGTGTTTTAAATTAAATTGTGTTTTAGATAATCATTATTTTAATTATTTAATTGTAGAATAACTGTGCAGTACAAGAGTGAGTACTTAATATGCTAATATTTTTATTGGTATCAATATTTGCATTGAAAAATTTGATATTTCATTTTCTAATATAACTACGGAGGAATTACACTGCAAGACGTGACCTACAAAGTGATGGCCAAGGTGATTAAAGATTGACTAGTGAAATACCATAACAAACAAGTAGGGCAATCCCAAGGAGAGTTCAGAGCAAGAAGATCAACAACTGACCAGATATTCATCATGAAACAGATCCAACAGAATACTAATGAACAACATTTGAACTTACATTTGCTGTTCATAGAATATTGGCAAGCACATGACTCCATTAGTAGGGAAAATGTGTTCCAAGCAATGAGGTAGTTGGGAGTCCCAGAAAAGTTGAGGAAGTTGGTGTAGATGACTGTCACGAGAACAATAAATAAAGTTATAGTCGATGGAGCAATGTCTGAGGAGTTCATTGGAAAGAAAGGACTGAGACAAGGCGATTCACTGTCAACAGTTATGTTCAATCTAGTGCTGCAAGTGATTCTGAGGGAGAGTGGCATCAATACCAAGGAGAATTTGTGGAGGAATTAAAGGTTAGAACAAATTTAGAAGAGCAAGCAAAGAAATCGAAGAACTGTGCAAAAAACCAAACATTGTTCAGGTGGTGAGAGAGTAGCGAGCTGGATGGCTGGGGCACATAGCGAGGATGTCAAGCGGGAGATGGGTTAAATAATTCTAATGAGATGCGAAGGGTAAAAGAGAAGAAGAGGGCGCCCGAGGAAAAAATGGTTGGATGAGGTGCTAAATGATTTGAGCAAAGTAGGAGTGAGGGATTGGAAGAATGATGCTTTGGAGCGAAAAAGATGGAAAAGAAGAGTGAAAGAACTCGAAGTCAAGGGCCACTAGGCCTGTAGAGCTGAATATTATTAATATATAATATCTGCAATATATTGTGCAATAAATATTTCATAGTGGCTTAGGGGTTATCTTACTAACGTGGTAAAACAGATTTCTAGTTGTTCTATAGTATTTTTGTCGCGGATTTTAAAATTAAAAATTTTATAATAAATTTAATTTCTCAAAATTGTTGTTTATTGGTTTAAATTGTCAGAAATAAAATATGTGTTTTGTTATTTTTTGCAAAATAATTATTTATAAACTTATATCATTCAATTTCACCATTAGAACTTTACGAAAAGGTATTGTAATATAATTAGTTTTTTTAAATGTTTATTTTCTATATTTGTTTAGATCCTCGAACCTACGTGAAAAAAACTATACATTTTTGAATCATTCATTTAAAGAATAATTAATTTAAAAATTCAAAAAATACACAGTTATTCCAAAGTTTCAAGTTTTTATTTCTGTCAGCAGTCCCCATGAGTGCCTACTTTTTTGTTCCTCACCATCGACCCCCTGTAACAAAAAAAAAGATACGTGTTGCAGTAATTAGCTTATCATTTTCGAATTTAGGACTACAAAATACTTCATATACATCTATTTTCATTAATGTTACCTCAAAAAAGTTTACATTTGTTGACCTGTGTTATCATTGTCACTATGTTTCACCAAGAGCCAATCGCGCGCAATCAATCGAAACTATTGTTATTGTCATGATAGATTCGTTATTTCAATCTGCCATCAAAAGGCATATTTTGAAAACAAAATTTTTAACCTTAGGGGATACTGTTTTAATAGCATATGTTTTGAAATTAATTTATCTACTATATATTCATTACAACCGTTCACTTCGGTAAGCTTTACAATTAATTATCAATTTATTTTGGAGACGTCCCCCGACAGTCGCTCTCACGGATCTGGAGCGTCCATCACGTCAAGAATGGGCAAATCTGAAATGAAAACAATAGAGGTTCGGAAGGTTAGGAGGAACCCGTAGGGAGCTCCTGGTGTAGAACAGTATAAATGCCTAAAATTGGAAATGTGTTTTCGGAGTTATAAATAGGAAATTTTGTTTAGATGGTGACCTTGAAACGTTTTTTATTAAGAAAATTGGATAAGAGTCTGAAGATTTGTACTTTCTATTGATTTGTATTCAATATTTGATTTAGCTTTGTTTTACCCTTGAATCGAGAGGATATTTTGTAAATATGAAGTGCTGTAGAAAAAAAATATTGGAGATTATTAATAAAGGCTCAGTAGATGCGGTTTACTATAGACGCAATACATATCACAATCGATAAACCGATACACATCATAATCGATAAAATGATAGCAAAGTGATAAATGCGACAACAATATATATATCTTATTTGTAGATTTTAAAGAAGCATTCTGAGAAGAGATACAATACTGAAAGACGCAGAAAACATAAAAATATATGCCAAACTCAGAAATCCCAGTGATGACCAAAGAAGGGAAATAAAAAAATATCAAAATCAACAGAGGAGTAAGACAAAGGAATATTGTTTCGACAACACTTTTCAATACATAATTTGATTGAATAATCAATAGAGTTGGCATAAAGAGAACAATAAGGAACAAATCCGTTCAGATGATAGGTTACGCAGATGATCTGACTATTATAGCCAGTTATGAAAAATGTTTAAAAAAGACACTCAAACAAAATGGGAAGTGAAGCCGAAGTTTGAGGTTTTCATATAAACAAAGAAAATAGAAAATACGAATGAATATAGATAATAGGAGAATTTCAGTTTCAGGCATACTACAGATAAAAATAGTTACTGAATAACAGAAATAATGTATATAGCACTATCTATAAAGTAATCATAAGGCCCATGTAACGTATGCAGTAGAAATGACGATCTTCATCAGCAAAGAGAAGAAAAACTCAGAGTCTTTGAAAGAAAATTAATGCAAGCAAAGGAAGAACCCAAGAAGAAAGAAGAAGAATATCCTGAAGCCTTCGTGAATCATCAAATCACACAGGAGATCACAAGACATAGAGAATTCCATAATACGGACATCTCCAGAGGAAGCAGCAAGGAAGTGCTATACTGGCCATTATCAACTGGAAACCGGTTGGTAAGAAACCAAGAGGAAGACCAGGAGCAAGAGGAAGTGAGACCCGAGGGTAGAGTTCGAAAATGAAGGACATATGAGAATGAAGGAAGATTATAGGCAAAGCAAAGACACATAGCGCGCTATAGAGGTAGAAGTAGATGTGGAGTAACAAAAAGATCAGAAGATCCTCCAATGGTGGCTCCTATTTCGTAGGAATGAATGGCAGTCTATATATAATTACTGTAACATTATTGCTTATAGTTAGCCGTTTAATATAGTTTGAGTGATATATTGGATCACCCTGCAATTACCAAAATAAACAAATATATAACCACTTTCTTTAATAGATATTTCATTCTGGCTTCATTATAAAATTTGACTCATTGAAGGAATGCTTGGTGATACTCGTTCACGTCATTCGAATGCCCGTCTCGTTGAAAATATGTAAATGCAACACTAGCACGGCAGTGAGAATGATAATATGGTTCAGATCCGGAACGAAATATTGATATGAAGTTTGTTAAAAATGTAGATTTTGAAGTTTTTTTAATTAAAAGTATTTAAGCGTTCGAGAATATGCACATTACTACTGAATTTAACATAATTTTAATAAATCATGAATTTGGTTATTACGTAACTATATTATTTGAACAAATATTTTTATAAATATTAGCTGCCTTTAATGTAAACGGTAACATTTTTTTTTAATCAGGATAAAATGAATCAATAATTGGATAAATTGTAAATAAAATTCAAAATTTCAATCAAATCTTCACCTATATATGTTAAAAATTAAATCAGTGTACAAAGATTATTTTAATTAGATCTCCATAGACCGATATTGGTTTTTCTCTGGAGACAATTTGCCTCATATCTATCCAAGGAGCACCGATATGATGCAAATTGGTGGTAGATGACAAATCAACTGAACAAGTAATGAGTTTTTCTACTTAGGAACATGCACATCAAATAGTAATGACCCAGTAAACAACCTAAAAGTACAAGATAATAAAGCCTCAGGAATATCAGCTTGCTTAGACGATTTTATCTGGAGAAATAGTCATATGCGTATTGAAATTAAAATACGGAGTTATAAGACTTGAGCAAGACCGGCATTAACCTATAATATAGAGACATGACACACACAAAATCTGCAGAGTAGAGGATATAGACGAAAAACCAGCAGAGCGCAGAGAGGCGAGGAGACATCGTCTAAGAGATGGAAAGATAGCTAAGCATCTACATCTCAGGAAAACCATTAAAATTAAGCAGCCTTGGAAATATTAAACAGATCATTAGGCCTCTTGAAATAATCACAGTAGAGCCGAGTACGCGAATCCGAGTTTATTCTTTTAACATTCAAGAATAACGGGCGTGTGCGCTTCTGTGGATGAAGAGACCTATTCTAGATGAGATAACCTGACCACACTCGAGACATTTGTACTGATCAACACCCATCTTATTGTTACCATAAGGCTACAATATAAGTCTAAAGCGTTAAAGACTTTTGAAATTATTCTCATTTCAAAGCCCGAAAAAGATTTATATAATGTAACCTATTTCAGATCGACAAGTCTGCTGCCTTTCATCTCAAAAACACTGGAAAATTTAATGTTATAATACTTTAATGTTATCCCAAATGTCATTGCAGAAAACTAATTTGATTTTAGTTAAGATTATTAACGATCATTAACGATGCAACAATAATTGAAGGTAAAATTAATTAACACATATCGCGTAAACAGAAAGACGAATGTAAAAAAGCGTAAAAAGATATACCTGAAAATGAGATAAATATTGGGTTGTCTTGACAGTTCGCAGGGATTGTCCATTAGTAGCTCTTTTCACGCTTATAATCAAAACTCTGTGCTGGATTAGAAATGTCTGTTTTATATTATTATTTCATGTGTGTTTATTCAGATTCGTTTTGATTTGCCTTCAGCTAGTTTAGTTAATACAAATTGAAAATGTCGGTGGATAACTTGCCACATTATGTTTTTATATTTCAAACAGGATAAGAACGCTGTTTAAATAAAAATAAGATTTGTACCATTTACGTACATGTACTCTGTCGAGGACAGCATGGCGCAAAAGTGGTTTGGTCGGTTCAGGGATGAATATTTTGACGAAATTGTTAATGAAATAAAGGTCATAATATCGAAGTTTCATGCACCACAGTCCATGAGATAGCAGATAAGTTAAATATTACCAATTCAACCGTTTTTGACAATATGTCTGTCTATAGATTAATCTGTAACCTTTAATTAAATTTTATTCCGTGTTCAGCGAGCCCAGTCGAATATATTATGAACGATGAACGATGAACAGCAACCAGGTGATTCTGGAAGATCTTTGAAGCCCAACAGTTCAAGAAATAATAAAGGAAAGTTAATTAAAATCATTAGTCCTAAATCACTCTTTAATGCCTCCTTAAGGTTCTTCACATTGTAAAAGCGCAAATTTAAAATGAGAGGAATAAAATGGGATTTGAGCTTTATAGGTGACCTGGATTGGAAACTCCTTAAAAAATATATCTGTGATTTTCAATATATTTATTGATACGTAAATATTTTTAAAGTGTTGTTTTTTATTTTTAAAGGGATATTTCACAGCAAGTTATTTGGTTTAAAGAGATTTGCAGTGTCATGATATACCTTTTGTTAACGATTTTAACACTATCTGGAGACAATTAATACTTATTTTAACACTTGATTTAATTTTCAGAGCAATAAAAGGGTAATTAATCTGTCATTGTCGATAAGTCAAAAATGGAACGGAACGGAATGGAATGGAACGGAACGGAACGGAATGGAACGGAATGGAACGGAATGGAACGGAATGGAACGGAATGGAACGGAATGGAACAATATAGACAGAGAATTAATATACGAATATAATATACGATGATGCTTTTTAAATTAAATATTGTTTTTTTTATCGATAAATCGATTTGATCTTATGATTTTTCATTTGATCTGATTGGTTCAGAAACTACTTCGGATTGCGCCTATATTTACATGTGTAATATTTACATGTCTAATGTGTTTACATGTGTGTCTATGAACTGATTCAGGATTTGGTCCTCAGTGAGCAAACGTGGACCCATCGAGTGGATAGCTTTCTCATGCTCAAATGTTTGTATAGTATGTTCAGTATACTTTCATCCGAGATATTTATTATTTCAACAATCTCTATAATCTTCATTCTGCAATCTAACACGATATCATGGATGAAGTTTACCATTTACTCAGTAGTAACATCAAGGAGCGTCCTCAGTGCGGAGAACTACTCGTTAGGTTTAGGTTGATCATTAAAATCTAACCTATTTTTATTGTTTCTACTGACTACAATATCCAGAAATGGTAAACTAATGTTGTTTTCGAGTTCAAGCGAGAATATTATATTTTGGGATTTACTATTTAATTTCCTAATAAAATCATCTAAGTTTTCATTTTTTGAATCGAAAATTAGAAAAATGTCATCCACATATCTTAACCATACCTTCGGAAAGTAACTGAATTCATTTTTCGCTTCGGTTTCAAATTTACTCATAAATAGGTTGGCTAAGAACGGTGACAGCAGAACTGTTGACAACGGTGACTTCTTGTTGTTCGTAAAACCTGTTATTAAGTTGAAAACAATTTTGTTTCATACATAATCTTGTTAAGGAGATGTACTCAGAAACAATCTTGTTATTAAAACCATTTAACTCGAGGAACTCCCTTAGGTATGTCAAGGTATGTGAAATCGGGACACTCGGAAACAACGATGATACATCAAAGGAAATCAAGGCCTCGCCTTCCCGTACCCCCGTAGATGTTTGTTTTTGACTTTTTCTACGAATTTTGTTGAGTTTATCACAGATCAGGAAGGTAGTTGGTTTGGCAGATTTTCCAATTCCTTTTTTAACTATTTTACCAAGTTGTATGTTGGAGAATCAATTGCTGATACAAATTAATCTCAGTGGTTTTCCTAGGTTATGAATTTTTGGTAGAGCATACAATCTTGGCACTTTTGGATTAGAAATATGAAGTTTGTTTTTTAGAGAAGGAGAAATAAGTCTGCTACAATATTTCAACGTATTTCTGATTTCGTTGACCATTTTTGACATTGGATTCCTCGGCAATCGTTTATACGGACCGTCTTGAATTAATTTTTCAACTCGCCCAAAGTAATCAGTTTTGTCCACTACTATAACCTTATTTTCTTTATCAGCTATTAATTAAAAACAATCCTTCTCTTGCAGACGCTTGACAATCTTAGAAATGTTTTTTTTTAAATATTTTTTGCAAGTTTACCTTTAAATGACTCTCTGACGAAAGCTTTGCAAGAGTCCGGTGAGTGTTTAATACCAGTTTCAATACCGCCTACCATTTTTTATTTAAGAGATCTAGTTCTGGATTGTCGAACGTCTGCTGAAAGATTTTCTACTATGCTGATGCTTTTTTTAAATCATAGATTCCAAAATAAGATGGCTAGTTTAAATTTTATAGTAAATAAATTAATCAATTTTCTTTTAAACAAAGATAATTATAACTAATAATTAAAATTAATTTAGGAGGTATCCGAAGCGAATGGTTATAATAAGTAGATAGATTAATTAGAAAACATGACTAAAACTGAGTAATACCGTTTGATGACCATTTATCACGAGGGCTAGGCACAATTTTGAAAAAAGTGGACTTTAAGGTTGTGTACAAACCATATAATAAATTAAGAGATGTCCTGGGTAATACAATGGATAAAGTACATCAACATAAAAATTTGGGAATTTACCAAATTAGCTGTCAAGATTGTGAGCGAAGGTATATTGGGCAAATAAAAGGATCCATATTAACGAGATATAAAGAACACGTTACCCACATTAGATATGGGAGAAATAAAAAATCTTGTGTTGCCCAGCATGCAATCGAACATGACCACAATATAGACATTAGTAATTTAAGACTGCTTAAAAGTGTGAAAAACAGTAGGGCTTTGGATGCGTATGAAAGCATTCAAATAGAAAAATGCAAGAAAATCATGAACCGGGATAAAGGACCTATTCCATTCAGTCACTTTTTCAATTATAAATGTCAGTAAACTTCACGGTTAATTATTTTTTCTTTCTTTTGTTCTCTTTTTCCCCTTATTTTCTTTTTTCTTTTATCCTTTTTTACACGCTTCATTTGATAGATAATACGCTTTCTAAGTAGTAGGTTAGCATTAGGGTTCTCATATAAATAGAACATAGTTTAGTTTTAGCGAACGTGCGTTTGGTTAGCGAAACGTGCGTCGAGAACTTTAAAAAAATTGATCGGTGTTTAGTGGTAAATCTCTTTTATTTAACTGTCTTGGTTTAAATAGAAATTAATTAATCTATCTACCATACAGTTTAATATAACAATTTTGTTATGGAAGCTCTATATATATATATATATATATATATATATATATATATATATATATATATATATATATATATATATAAGTGCAAGCTATTATATAATTCAAGTTACATATGAAATTGATTTTAAAAAACCATCTTGGTTAAAAAAAATCAAAATACGTTTCATATTTCTAAAAAGAGCATAAACATTATAGAAAATCTTTTAATATAGATGTTCGATAAGTCAGAACTAGATATCTTAAATCAAGGTATCAATTTTACATTACCAGCATCCCGCAACGGTTTGGAGGACACTGCAGCATATATTGAAACTGGTATTAAGCATTTACCGGAGACTTATAAAGCTTTCATTAGAAAGTAAAGCTGAAATTGTAAAATATATTTCAAATAAAATTCAATATATGTCAAATGTTTACAGGACCGTCCAACACCTGCGAGAGAATGACTTTTTATTTAAAAGCGGACAATAACGTTGTAGTAACGGATAACCCATAGGTAATACTAAATATGTCCTCTCCATTGATTGTCAATCCTGACACTTTTTATGCAAGAATAATTGCTCCCTCTTAAAAAGCAACGACAAGGATGATAATATTTTGGAACAATTTTGCGATAGGTAATTAGATTCCGGCTTCGTGCCGACTTTCGGAAATTTTGTCCCGACGGAGATTCTGGCTGGGCGTTGCTCCCCCATGTATTTGAAACGTCCATCACGTCGAGAACGCGCAAATCTGAAACGACAACAATAGTGGCGCGGAGTGTTGGAGCGGATTCGTACACGAGATTGCTGTGGGAGAACAGTATACATGCTCGAGATTTCAAATGTATTTTTGAAAAGATAAATACGAAGTTACATATAGATGATGACCTTGAAAGGTACTCGTATTCGGAAATTGGAAAGGATTAAAAAAAACTGAATTTTACGCCTTAATTTAATTCAAATTAGCAGGTTGAATGGTGTTCATAGTTTGTAGTAAATCGCTTCAATGTATTTGATCCAAATATTGCTTTAAAAGACGTACGCACCTTTCAAAATATAAAGTGTTTTCACGAGAGTTTTCTCTGTTTTATTTCTCAATCTTTACTTAAATATTCTTGCATATAGTTTTTATATCATAAAGTAATTGCTTTGCAATTATTACACACCTGACTACCCTCGTTTAATGCGAGGAGATAGTAAAAAGTCAAATATTTTTCCGATAGTGATGCGACGCAAAAGAGATTACATTTCTGTAAAGCAATTTTCTGTCTATTTTAATTTCATGCATTTCAATCGGATATGACATTTAGTTTTGTCTTGACAGTCTTCGAAAACAGAGAAGTTTTATATTTTTACAATCATGGAACAACGTACTTTCGTATGTTGATTAAACACCACATTTTGCGTGTAAAAACTATCATGCAAATGAAAGTAATATTAAAAAAGTATTATTGAGATTCGGTTGCATTATTTTTCATGGTTTATAAGTGGTTTATCGAGTTTCTGTGGCGCAGAATAAGTATTATTTCAGCATGATAATGCCTATTCGTCCGCCATTGCTACAGCGAAATTGATTAAGTTGTATGAGGATTTGATTCCACACTCACCGTACTTTACGACTGTACTGAATTTGTCTTCTCAAACATGAAGAAATATCTAGCTGGAAAGAAATTCACATCAAATGAAGAGATCTTCGTCGAAACAGAAGACTATTTTGCAGAGTTCGACAAGTTCTAGTTTTTGGAAGTATAACAAAGTTGGAAAAGCTTTGGGCTAAGTTTATTCTGTTAAAAGAAGACTAAGAAAAATTAATCTATTTTCTATTCCTCGAAGAGTGGTATTATTCTTTGTGTCATCTAATCTTGTGAAACTATATTTTCTTGTCTTAGGTGATAGTATATTACCAAAATTAACAAAGTTTACCATATTCCTCTTGATGTGTTTCTGCTGTGCGGTTTTTTTAAAGTTTATTTTATTTATTGCGTTTTTCAACTCAGCATTATTTATGTCTTCATTTTTTTGTCCTTTTTTATATTTGCTATATAGAATGTTTACTTTCAGTTTCTTTAATTCGTATATTCTTATGCTATTTCTTCAATGCTTGGTAGAAGGATCGCATGTTCTTCTGCCGAAGCGAACAACACTTGAAAATGTCAAATGATATTTTGACGAAACGTCGTGACTTTCCATAGACTGAACCGATTGATACCCGGAATGACTTACATCAATAACGACAGCTACCAGTAGTACTGACTCGCGCGTGTCTTAGGAGCGCGCCTCTGTAATACTGACACTCGCAGTTTAGGTTTGTTTTATAGAGTCAGTTGGGTCAGTCGAAAAAATCGACTCGTGCGGATCTGTCGTGCAGGACAAAAAGACGGACAGCGACCTAGTTGTTGACGCCTTTTGATGGCTTATTGTTTGGTACTTTTTAGAGGGTTCCGGAGGAATCCGGACATTTCAGATACAGGATATTTCGGTTACCAGACATTTCAGTAACCTTACTAGGAATAAGGCCAGCATTATTATTATGATTTAACCTAAATGTATTCGCACTCCCTCTAAGGGGAACATTGATTTATCCCAGATATCTTAAATATCAGAAGGATTAAGCTATGTGGGGCCCTTTTCATGTTTTTGGGCCACAGGGTTATAGTGGTGACGGTGCATGGCTCTAAAAAGGTGATTTTTAAAGTCCAATATTTTAATATTCCCTATCAGGCTCTTTGGAATGACTCCAGTTAATGATAATACGATCGGTATTGTTTCGACGCATTTCACAGCGCATTGTATTTTCGCCTGTTCTTAAAGCTCTTTGTACTATATTTTTTCAATATGTTTTGCAACTAAATTATTGTTGTTTGGGATAGCTATAATATTTGCAATAAAAAGTTTGTATTTTTACATCTTCTATAATTTTAAAAGATTTCCCATTTAAATTGCTTTGGAGGATGCGGAATTAGATCGTAGTCTGAAGGTGCTATGTTAGGTAAGTAAGGTGGAAGCTGTAAAATAAGACGCCTTCCTGTTTGTTAACCCTAGCCGGTTTTCATCATACTATTTGTGAATAATAGAGGTCGGTGTTGAAAATTTAGCAGCATGGAAGAAGTTTTCTGTGTATGGATCTTAGCTAGTCCCACTAAATGCAAGATATAATTTTTTTTGGACGAAGGCCGTCTTTTGCCCTTCCTGGAACCGGTTACTTTGGCAACTCCAATGATTTTTTTTTGATTGTACGTTATTGTACACAATCCGTTTTTCATCAACAGCAAGATCGCATGAATAGATTTGGATCAGCAGATTTCGCTCATTAAGCTCGTAAGGGACTCACAATGTCGTCATATTTTTTTTTTTAAATGGTCATCAACGGTCGATTTGCCGGATGGAACGGAACGGAATGGAATGGAATGGAATGGAACGGGACGGAAAGAAAAGGAACGGAACGGAACCGAACATAACAGAACAGAACCGAACAGAACAATATAGACAGATAATAAATATACCAGGAATTGATGCTTTTTAAATGAAATATTGTTTTTTTCATCGATAAATCGATTTGATCTTATGAATTTTCATTTGATATGAAATAGTTTAGAAACTAATTCAGATTGAGCTTATATTTACATGCGTAATGTGCTATGAACTGATTCAGGTTTTGGTCCTCAGTGAGCAAACGTGGCCCCATCTCGCTGATAGCTTTCTCATGCTCAAATGCTTGTGTAAGATTTTTCGTATACATTCATCCGAGATATTTATCATTTCAACAATCTCTCTAATCTTCATTCTGCAATTTAACATTATATCATAAATGTAGTTTACCATTTCCTCAGTAGTAACCTCAAGGAACGTCCTCAGCGCGGAGAATTACTCGTTTAGGTTGGACCATATAAGTAAACTACTTATGAATCATGAAATGTAAAGCCAAATTCTGATAAAACTTTTTCAGGTATTCTTTGGTTTCCATGTAAAATGTACTGTTCAATCAATACATGAAATTGGCTTTTTTACATGATAAAAAAATATCAAATTTATCTGCTTTCAAAGACTGTCAAAACAAAACTCATGGAGTATTAATAAAAATTAATCTACTTTTGAGAAAATCAATTTCACCTTTGGGATCACACCGCCATCTATTGTAAAAGTAGTTGACTTTTCGCTTTATCTTTGAATACGAATCTACAAATTTCGCAAACCAAAACCATTAACAAATTAATCATTTTGTTATGGAATTTAGAAATAATATAAGTGGAAACTATTATATAATTCAAGTTGTATATGAAATTTGTTTAAAAAAGCCATCTTGATTAAAAAAATGCAAAATACGTTTCATGTTTCTAAAAAGACCATCAACATAATAGAAAATCTTTTAAATATATATGTCCGATAAGTCAGAAGTAGATATCTTGAATAAATTTTACATTACCAGTATCGCTCAATGCTTTGGAGGACACGGGAGCATGTATTGAAACTGGTAATGTAAAGCTGAAATTGTAAAATATATTTCAAATATAATTCAAAATATGCCAAATGTTTTCAGGATTCCAGAATGACTGGACAATAGCGTCGTAGTAATAGACAATCAATCATACATAGTAGTAATAGACAAGCATAGGTAACACTAAATATGTCCTCTTAAGCGATTGTCAATTCTAACACTCTTTATGCAAGAATAATTGCCCCCTATTATGAAGCAATGACGACAACGACGATAATATTTTGGAACAATTTTGCCATAGGTAATTAGATTCCGGCTTCGTGCCGACTTTCCCGTGTATTTGGAACGTCCTTCACGTCGAGAATGCACAAATCTGAAACGACAATAATAGTTGCTCGGAGTGTTGGAGCGGATTCGCATAGGAGATTCCTGTGGGAGGTCAGTATACATGCTTGAGATTTGAGATGTATTTTCAAAAAAATAAATATGAAGTTACAAATTACAAATTACAAGTTACAAATTACTTACAATTACTTACTACAAATTAATTAGAAGTTACAAGTTACAAATTACAAAAACAAAAGAACAAGGACTAGATCTGAAAACGCTGGCAATTATTAAAGCAACGTTAACTAACACGAGGTCAAAAGTTAAATTCATGGGTGACATCTCAGAACCCTTCGAAATTAAAACTGGTGTGGACTCTCGCCACTCTTATTTAACAGTGTTCTAGAAAAAGTAATACAGGAGTGGCGTGAAAAAAAGTCGGCACTGAATATTGACCAGCCCATTAAACTGGGGAGAACCAACATCAAAATTGATTGTCTGGCATTTGCTGATGATCTAGCAATTTTAGCTCAAGATGTATTAACGGCTCAAAAACAGATTGAAATCCTAAAAGAAACAGCAGAAAAGGTAGGACTCCAAATATCCTTTGAAAAGACACAATACATGACCTGCAACAGACTAAGAACACCATTTCTAAAAACAAAATATGGTAACATCAGACGAGTCTCTCAATTCAAATATTTGGGTGAAATAATCATGGAAAATGGGTTGGAAAAAGCGGCCAATAAGGGTAGATGTCAAAAAATGGAAACGGCATTGAGACTTACACAAAATATTTACAACAAAAAATGCCTATCTAAAAACACAAAATTGAGACATTACAACACGGTTATTAAGCCAGAATGTCTATATGCTGCAGAAACGCTCATTTTGAATAGAAAGAGGGACATCAAGGACATTGAAAAGAAGGAAAGAAAAATCATAAGAAAAATCCTAGGCCCCAAACAAATACTTAGCACAACATACCGACTTCGAGAAAACCAAGAAATCAAATAATACACAGATATACATAGCGATATGAGAAAAAGAAGATTTAAGTTTTACGGACACATCAAACGGATGAATCCGAGTAGGCTAACTAGACAAATAGTCGAATTTTATGAAAATAGGAGTAGAGCTAAAGTAGAAATAATTAAATGGATTGCGGCAATTAAAGAGGACCTAAGATCAGCAAATATTACACAAAGTGAAATTCAGGATAGAGGTTGTTTCAGACACAAGGTTAACGTTTGGAAGGTTGGCCAGAGAGAAAAATGTAGGAAGACTGGAACAACTTGGTCTGACGAAAAGAAAAAAGCTCATAGCGAAAGAATGAAATTAGTATGGGCTCAAAGGAAGGCTAACAACAACAAACGCCTCTAATTGTACTTCGCGTGGTCCACCAGGGCCCATACGTGAATAATAATAATAAGTTACAAATAGATGGTGACCTTAAAAGGTATTCGTGTTTGGAAATTGGACAAGGCTAAAAAAATCTCAATATTATGTTTTTTTTATTTAATATAACGCTCTTTTGCCTGCTATTTAATGAACCAAACATATAATAATAGCAGGATGCATAGGTTCACAGTTTGTAGTAAATCGTTTCAACGTATATGATCCAAATATTGCTTTAAAAGAAGCAGATACGGTAATTATGATGTTTTGTACTCCCTTGCATTTTCAAAAGTGTTTTCACGAGAGATTTCTCTGTTTCATTTCTTAATTTTTACTCAAATATTCTTGCATATGGTTTTTATATTGTAAAGTTATTGCTTCGTAATTATTATACACCTGACTATCTCCGTTCCAATGCGATGATAGTGAAGAATAAAATTCTTTTCCGATAGATAGTGATGCGACACAAAAGTGATTGCATTTCTGTAAAGCAGCTTTCTGTTTATTATTATTTCATGCATTTCAAACGGATATGACATTGACATTGTCTTCCCAAACATAAAGAAATAGCTAGCTGGAAAGAAATTCAAATCAAATGAAGAGATCTTCGTCGAAACAGAAGATTTTGCAGAGTTTGACAAGTTCGAGTTTTTGGAAGTATAACAAAGTTGGAAAAGCTTTGGGCTAAGTGTATTGTGTTAAAAGGAGACTAAGAAAAATGAATCGATTTTCTTTCACTCGAAGAGTGGTATTATTCTTTTTGTCACCTGATCTTGTGGAACTTTATTTTCTTGTGTTACGTGATAAAACGTGATACCAAAATTAACAAAGTTTACCATGTTCCTGTTGATGTGTTTATGCTATGGGGCTCTTTTTCAAGTTTATTTTATTTATGGCTTTTTCCAACTCATTATGATTTATGCCTTCTTTTTCTTGTCTTTTTTTATATTTGATGTCTAGAATGTTTACATTTATTTTCTACTACCCCTATATGCTATTTCTTCCATGTTTGATAGAAAAGTTCAATTGTTGTAGTTGAATTTTTCTGTCGAAGCGAACGACACTTGAAAATGCCAAATGATATTTTGGAGAAACGTCGTGCCCTTCTCAACAGAATGAACCCATGTTCAATGTTTTTATATATATATATATATATATATATATATATATATATATATATATATATATATATATATATATATATATATATATATATATATATATATATTATATAGAATATTTAATAGATGGTTATGTTCCCAAATTATTTTGGGTATTAATCCGTTCGTTCTCTGAATAGTCATAGTCGTTTGGACATCACTGGACTCTTCACAGACCTATCGGATCGGCTCCCTGATTGATTTAGGAATGTATATATATATATATATATATATATATATATATATATATATATATATATATATATATATATATATATATATATATATATTACATAGAATATTTTAACGGATGGTAGTGTTCCCAAATTATATTGGGTGTTAGTCCGTTCGTTCCCTGAATAGTTATTGTCGTTTGGGCACCACTGGACTCTTCACAGACCTATCGGATCGGCTCCCTGAAAGATTTAGGAATATATATATATATATATATATATATATATATATATATATATATATATATATATATATATATATATATATATATATATGTAGTTTTAGATTTTCTTGGACTGCATTCAATGAGACAGCAGTGTCTGAGTGTCATCACACACCCAACCGTTGGGTTTCACAATCTCATGTGGAACACACAACAACTTGCCTCTCTGCCTAAATGAACATTTTTGTTGGGTCTCTAAAACTACATATATACGCCATCCGACGGGAAGTCGGCGAAAACATGGGTTGTTGGCTGTCGATATGGTCTCCCTATTCTTGATGGTATGGTATATGTCGGCGCCCTGATGAGTCTGAACCTCGAGACGAAACATATGTCATCCAGTTAAAGGGATAGGTGGGGCTCCTTCCCGGTCAAGCAATCAAAAAAATGTTCATATATATATATATATATATATATATATATATATATATATATATATATATATATATATATATATATATATATATATATATATATATATATATATATATTTAATGAAACACGTAGTATTGTAGCGTGTAAAATAACGACCGCTATTGGTAATGTTGGATCGCACGTGTCTTGCTTCATAGAGTCAGTCAGATCAGTTAGACCAAACCTAACCATCGCCTTCAACAGATCTGTCGTGCAAGACAAAGCGATGGACAGCGACCTAGTTGTCGACGCCGCAGTCGGTCCAAGTTAAGCGACAACCTGCATTCGAGGTATGTCCATTAGTGGCCCAAACCGAAGGCTTATTTTTTGGTATTTCTTAGAGGGTTTCAGACTCCAGACATTTCAGATTTTGAACATTTTCGACTCCGAACATTTCAGACAACGCTACATTTAAGTAACATCACCAGGAATAAGGCCAGATATCATTATTATTGTTATTCTGTTCATTCTGAATTCAGCATAGGCTGGTCGATATTACAATACCAAAACGAGAAAGCAGTTCAGCTTCTCTCACTTAACATAAGATTTTACGCACAATGTAGCATGTCTGCAAGAGTACTGCACGTTTTCCTACTATGGCAATCGATTTAGAGATACCAAGTTTTTTGAAAGGATCTTACTTATTAGGCATTTGGCGAATATAACGAAAGGCACATCTACCGTATGCAGTTTCCACTGGTTGTTTTAAATCGTATGCTAGGTTTTCATACTTACTGGTTTTCTCCATCTTGGTTTTTCTGATGTTATGAGAGAGCGGCACTGCGATTTCAATTATATAAACTCTTTTTTTACTAATTACTTACCGTTCGATCTGTTGTGATTGGTTTATCCCAGTAAATAATTGAATCAGGTGATTTCAGTTCGGAAGAAGGGGAGCACTTATAAGGATATATGAAGCAGGCGTTTCTGCTATTAGTCAGTACTGTAATATAGTTTGCTGATGTATAATTTTTGCCAGCTGATTATGCCTTCCTAAATTAGCATTAGAGGCAAGAACTGCACACCCACCACATGCCACTCACACTATATCATTATTAACATTATTATTATTACAGTAACTACAATTATTGTAATAATCACAATTATTACCATCATAGAGTTTGCCATACATTTTTAATTTATCTTTTGGAAAGCTAGATTAGAACTCTTATTACTAGTCTGATACTTGTGTTTGTATAGTGCTAGTACTTCTGCAAAAATGCCATCAACTCTGATGCAACATGTCCCTTAAAATTAATTTTCTCCACTCCCACCTAAACTTTTTCCCTCTTAGTTGTGAAGTTACCAGTTATAAACCCGGAGAAAGATTCCATCAAGATCTATCTGCAATCAAGATATCAAGGCCGTTGGAATGAAGCAGTGCTTGCATATTACTGCTGGTCTGTGTGTAGGGATGCTCCTGAAGACACTTACAAGAGGCAAGCCAAAATAAAATGATCTCATGAAGCCACCACATGATTCTCTTCAGACCCAACAACCTGCCAGGTATTCTCCCATCAATTTTGAACTCTTAGAATGTAACCATGTGCCATTAAAAATAAAATCAAATAAACTTTCAATGTTGTTGGCATATGTAGTTAAAATGTATCGTTTTTCCTTAATCCGTTAAAATAAAATACTTCCATCTATTGTATATAGTATATATAATTTTTTTCTTTATAACTTTTGTTTTTCTCAACCAGAACTTAGTAAGATTTGACTCATGAAGTGAAGAAAACCTTCAATTTTTTTTGTAGGTCAGTGTTATTTGTATATTAATAATATTAATATATTAGTAAATTAATAATATTAGTTATATATAAATTAATATATTAATTATATTATTAAATTATATTAATATATTAATACATTTTACAAATATTACGGTCATGTTTTTTTAATGTTCACTTTCCGTCGACCATCTTACATATTTGAATCGTCAACATGCTCTTGTTGACAAGTGTTTTTCTATTTATGAAGAAATATTCGAAGGAGCGTAGATACATTGATTGGGAATAAAGGTCGGTTAGAACGGAAACTACTAAATTCAAATATTGCTAAAATAACGGGGATGAAAAATGTCTTGATGAATATTATAAATAGATTTCTTGTTAAAATTAAAATATCAGTTAAGCAAGAATCGGTGAAATTCAAAGGAAACGCCTAATATAGGCAACTGGATATATTCGCTTGTCCGGAAAGTTCGCAAGGATTTTCTCAAGAGAAGGAGAAACGCAAATAGTTTATATAAATAATTATTTAGTTTATTAAAGTATTTGGGTTAGAGGCGCATCAGCAACTAGGCTATTTAGCGACTGGACCTACAGCTTAACGTGGGTTCCGAACCACGGTCATCAGCTTCCGATAAATCCAGGCCGGCACCCCCCCCCCCCCCCCCCCCTCGGGCTATAAACCCTTGGTTATATGCCTACCCATAAGTCTATCAGGAAACCTACCGACTGGCGAGTGACCAACGTAAAACACTTCTCAGAAGGCATCCGGCCTTACCCAGCCTTTAACTGGCGTGACTGAGGGGTAATTCGTAGTCGGATTTTAAACTCTTGCCTAGAAACAATCACAAATATTTAGGAAAGATAAACGGACAGAAGAAAGAAAAATAACCATCCGAGCGCTGGAATCGAACCAGCTATCGCTCCAGCGCGGATTCGGCAAAGCAGGCGCTCTTACCGCCGCACCAACGCGACCGGCTTTAGTTTATTATGTGATTACAATTATTATTTACAGCTCTTTACTAATGTTGTAGGCCCATGATGCTTGTTTGCTAAAAATTTTAATTTTTATTGCAAAAACTATCTACAGATTGTTTTTCACCTCTTATTTCATTTTAAAAGATTTTCCATTTAAATCACTTTGGAGGTAGTGGAATAAATCGTAGTCTGAGGGTGCAGTGGATTGTGTAAAACATCTCAATTAAAGCTCAAACATTTGTGCCGTTTCGTGAATGAAAGGTGTGGTCGAGTATTGTCATGACAATACACGACACCTTCCTGTTTGTTAACCCTGGTCGGGTTTCATCATACTGTTTGCGAATAGTAGAGGTCGGGGTTGAAAGTTTAGTAGCATGGAATAAATTTTCTGTGTATGGATCCCACCAAATGCAGGACATAATTTTCTTTGGATGAAGGCCGTCTTTCGCCCTGCTTGAAACCGGTGACTCTGGTAATCCCAATGATTTTTTTTCAGTGTGCGTTGTTGTACACAATCCGTTTTTTATCAACAGCAAAATCGCATGAATAGGTTTAGTCCAAAGTCTGCTCACTAAGCTCGTGAGGGACTCGCACGCAGTATCGTCACATTTTTTTAAATGGCCATAAACGCTCGATTTGCCAACATTTAACTTATATACCATCGTTAAACCGTTGTGCGTCGATCTTCGGCTATTATGACCTTTAGTTAGTAAACATCAGTGCTTGAAGGATGGCCAGAATGATGCCGCTTTTCAAGGTCAAAATCTCCTCTCCTCAATCGATCGATAGCATTCCCCGTAAACAACAGATATCTTCCTTTTTGACGGCATTTTTGCCCTGTTTGATTAAATAAATATAATGTGACGCAAATGCATGTTATCGACATTTTTAATTTGAGTTAAATTGACTAACCTCAGGCAAATCAAAGCGAGTCTGAATGTAAACACTGTAAATATCATAGGAATTAATAATACGTACAGTATAACCCAAAAATATTCGGACAATATATTGCTATAAAGGTGCTTATGAAAATTAAAAAATAATTTATTAGGGAAATTAATAAACAATTCTAATACAACCATTCTACACCAACCATTTAAGTAAAAATAGGTTTTACTTATTTAGAGTCACAAAAATGTTTGGACATTAATTAGTACCGACAAAAAAATTTAATTTATAAAAAACTTAGCTTATAATTAGTATTTGGTATGACCATCTTTGAGATTAATCACATTTCCTAAATGTTTTGACATGGATACCACCAATTTTTCAAAAAAAATTTTCCTCGATTTTATTACATCCCTCTAATAACTTATTCTATATAACTTGTTTCCTAATATTAGTTTCCAAATAATACCAAACATTTCCACTTTGATGGTGACTGAGGCGGCGTTTTAATCACTTTTAGGCAGTTGTTTAATAGCCAACTTAATCGCGAACTATATGCGCACTATATTTAAGGTCATTCTCTTGGTAAAATTTAAAAAGGTTTGTAATATTCATGTTCTCCACACTCTCAGATTTTGCCTTAAAATATTTAAATACATGTTTTTGTCCATTATACCGACAATAAATATCAAGTTACCAACCTCCTCTGAGGATATACACCCTTAAACTATTATCGAGCCCCCACTGTGTTTAACAGTTGGACACAGATTTTCGCCACATTAACTTTTCGCCACACCATTTGAGGCCCATTTGAGCCAAAAATGTAGAATTTTGACTCATCACAGAAAATAACATCGTTCCAATAATTTTTAGGTATCGCCTTAGGAATATCCAGTCTACTTTTAATATTTTCGTTACTTAACCAAGGTTTTTTCTCGGCCACATGTCCATGACATCCATGTTTTTTTATACAACGGCGTGTTGTTTCAGTGTGTATTGTTGGCTATTTTTTTAGAATGGTTTTCTACCAATGTTTTGAGCTTAGGTGCACTAATTTTAGGTTTTTTATGTACTTCTTTTACAATAAAGCATGCAGTAATTTTAGGGTTTTGTTTTTATGTACTTCATTTACAATAAAGTGTTGGTCCCTTTCATTTAATAATTTCGGATGGTTTGTTTGTTTTTTCGGAAAAATTCTGTCCTCATTTTTGCATCGTTCTATATTTACAACCCTATAGCACTAATTGCCTACTGGTAGGCCTTTCTTAGTTTAGTATACGATCCATTTAAAGATGTTTCCTCGACACCAGTCTGCCAATTACCATTTGTAGTAAATAAAATTAGAAGGGTATTACTTTTCTTAATATTATTCATCTAGATTTGTTTTTTTGTTTGCGTGTCCGAATATTTTTGAGGTGTATAAAAATATATTTGTTTTTTTTTCTAAAAATTTTAGAATTAAACTGATTATTTAGGAACTTTGTTATACAATAATTAAAAGGAGGTAAGAACGGTAAAATATACATATAATATACAAAATATAAGGAAAACATTTTATTTTGCGTAAATTGAAACTGCTAGAATGATTTCTTAAATACGGTGTCCGAATATTTTTGGGATCCACTTTGCGATGGATCCCAAAAGCATTACTTAAAATAAGCATTACTAATCCAACACGGATTTTTATTACAACTATTACAAGAGCAACTATAGAAAATCCCTACAAACTTTCCGGACAAAATAATATATTTTCAACCCAGAATCATTGCACATTCTATGCTGCTATGTTAAAATTAATATTATGTGAAAGTTTTCTAAAATCTTTGCTCAAAATTATCTAAACAATACAACTAATATTTCTAGCCTCTATTATATCCTCCTGTCTCTATAATTTTAAGTGTTTTCTATACTACTGACTGCCATCAACTCAGATAAATGTTTATTGTTTCCACCCAACTACTAAATATTTCGATTAACTAATTTCGGTTCCTATTTTCAGTGATTTGTCTTAGCTATAAAACGTCTCCGTCACGCAAGAAGGCGCAAATCTGAAACGACAAAAATCGTAAGGTGGAAGATAATTCGGAGGGGAGGCTCTTGGGGGAGAATGGCAGCATGCCTGAGAACTGGAACGTTCGGAACGTGTTTTCGGAAACGGAATCGGAAAATTTCGCGGAGATAGTGACCTTGATATGTTTTCAATTTCATAAAACGAATAAGAGAGAAAAGTGTATTTTATGCCGTATTTTGGTTTAATTTTGTTTTCTCATACATTTTTGAATGAGACATACGAGGGCGTATTGTTTCAGAAATGTACAATAAACCATTTCCCAACCAAGTAGTCTAACAATTAGCTTAAAAAATGATTATTTTAAATAAACAATAAATAATATCGTACTAGAATTTTAAATGATACATTTTTTCCATCTTTTGTATCTTTTTAATATTTCAAACGTTTATTACAGATTTTGCCCTATATATGTTTCACCTTGTTAGGGATTTCTCAAGAGTAGCTTGAACTAATACTAATGGTCAAATGCAGTGTTTCCAAGTATACAGGAAAAATTATTTCTTGTTTTTTTTCACGTCTAGTCTAATTATCCTAAATATCGATTGGTAAAAACCGGGCTATTCAATTACAATATGATCTCATCTTTAACCGGGGTGTTTCGGAAATTTAGCTGGTCATTCGTGGTATTTAACTATTTCTTAAGGATTTCTTTATTTTTAATTTTTCCATAGGTCTGATTTTTTACTTTTTTTTCTGAGTGTAACAATTTAACATTGTTTATATCTATAAAATGATTGCTTTCAATACAATGTGTTCACATTCCAGTGTTTTTTTATATTATTTAAGATATCTTTTCGTGTTCTTTTATTCTACAACCTATTCTTATTCGGTTATTCATTACAATTTATACAAAAAGATATTGGGTTAACTAATAATACAAAATTAGTCTTTTTGTACACTAGTTTGCCTATAACAAAATTATTTTCAATATCACAATGAGATATATCAACAAAAACATGGTCTTCCAATTGAGTCACCTATCTCACCTTTGTTATTTGAAATTTTTATTTGTTATTTTTAACTCTAAAAATCCATCAATAAACAATATGTGATATGGCCGGCACAGATACGTGGATGATATTTTTTGCATTTGGAATAGTACGGAAATAAATTTATACACGTTTTTAGGCCAAATGGAAATCCATAAACAAAAATATTCAATTTACTATGGAGATTGGACTTAATGATGAAATGATCTTCATATATATATATATATATATATATAAATATATATATATATATATATATATATATATATATATATATATATATATATATATATATATATACATATATATATATATATATATATATATATATATATATATATATATATATATATATATATATATATATATATATATATATAAAGATAAAGAAAATATCTAATACATTATTGATATTTACAGAAAACCGTCAACAATAAACACGGTTATTCACTTTAGTTCTAAACAATCCTGGCAAGTCAAACTATTTCCTTTTTATAGTATAATACATATGTTAGTTAGTTTTCCACTGTACAAAGACAATTTTAATAAAGAGCTCTATACCATTAAACAGGTAGGAAAAAACAATGGCTACAAAGAAGAATTAACTGACAAATTGTTAAAAAATTGACATAGAAAGATGAATTTATAAGAATTCTATAACAATAAAAAGCAAAAAGACAAATCCTTTAAATTTATTAATTACACTTCTAAACTTAGTAATACAGTATGCAAAAGATTAAATAAACTGGGTTATAACACTCTTTACCTCACCTACTGTAGAATGTTAGTTAATAAGGACAAAACGGATACTTTAGATAAATCGAGTATATATAAAATTAACTGTAAGGATTGTGAAGCGGTATATATCGGTGAAAATGGTAGAAGTATAGATTGTAAAATGAAAGAACACAGAAAATAGATCTTAAATAATATAAAAAGCACCGGAATGTCTACACATTGTATTGAAAACAATCATTTTATAGATATAAAAAATGTTAAATTATTATACTCAGAAAAGACAAGTAAAAAATTAGACCCAAGTGACGTATTTCGTCCTCATGAGAGCCACCACGTCAGCTTGAACTTAGATTCCAAGCCGCACAGATGAGAACCACAACATCAGCATTACCTTGAGAGTCACCACGTCACCGGACGGTCCCGTGGGAAATGCAAGGCAAACGTATTTTAAAGTATAAATCATGAATTCAGATTCAATATTGTTAATTCTTAGTTAAGCTGTAGTTTGATAAAGACCTATTTTAGTAAACTATTTTTAAAATATAGTTTTTAAAAAACGAAGTTTGCCGAAAAAGTTCCATTAGAAACATTGAAAATAAAAAAATTCTTAAGAAATAGTCATATAATAACCACGAATAACTAGGTAAATTTCCAAAACCAGGCCAGTAATAGATAAGATTATATTGCAATTGAACAGCCCGGATTTTATCAGCCAATATTTAGGATAATTAACTAGGCGTTAAAACAAAACAAGAAATAAAAAATAAATAATTTTACCTGTATATTTGGAAACACTGTGTTTGCATATAATAACACTGCACATAATAGTTCATATATAACACATGCTACTGTTGAGAACGTCCTAACAATGCATTTATGTTTGAAACATTAAAATGCTAAGTGTACCATTTAAAACCCTATTATTTTTAAAATGTTTCGTGATGAACCAACTGCGAAATCCATAAACATTATTAAAATAATATCTTATTGTATATTATTACAGTTATGACCGTTAACTGATTTCTTGGAACAAATGTTACTGAAAATGTGTTAGAAATATGTATTATATTTTAGGATTAAAGTAACATAATATCATTATTCTTCCAACACTATATCACAAGTTATGAAAAAAGATTTTTGGTTACTCTAAATTGGAAGATATTGTAATTGCCATTAATTAGCCAACATATGTTATTTGGTATTATAGGTTATTAAGCCAATTTTTAAACCTGGTGAGTTGTAGTAAGTTTTAATATATTATATCAAATTTTTAAACTATTTAAAAAGCACAGCAAAATAACATCCATGTTCCACTTAGTAACCATTCATTTCTTTAGCCGTTTCTCCAACGTCAGCAAGTGTCTCCCGACACCGGTTTCTGGTCTTAAACCGTCATCAGTCGGGCTTGAGTTGAACGTCCGGAAGGCAGATGAAGCAACCTTGTCGGATGCATGCTGCAAAATTATGCAGCTTACGCCATCCTATGGTGAACGTCCGCTACAGTCAGACTGCGCGAAATCGTCTGCGACCCGCCGATGTTCTATCTAGGCACCAGGTATGCATGGAAAATTGTATAGTGGACCCGTGGAGAATATTAAAAATATACAAAAAGCAAGGAAAATTGTTCACGTAATAATTACTCATTTCTTCAGCTGCCCTCTAGCTGCTTTCCGAACGTTCAGCTCGTTCAGCTCGTTCAGCTCGAGCTCCACTGATGGCTGTTTATAGTCAGAAACCTGTCTCAAGAGTCAATATTACCTGGAGCATGGATGTATTTTCCTTGCTTTGTGATTTTTTTTTTTTTTTTTTAATATCTTCCACGGACCCACTATGCACCTTTTCATGCATATGAAATTTTTGATCAATGACGCTTGTATTGGGTTACCCGGAAAGTTCGTAGGGATTTTTCATTAGTTGCTCTTTTAACACTTGTAAACACAAATCTGTATTGGATTAATAGTGTTTTTTTCATATTTATCATCATCATCTTATTTATTCATCCAGGTATTTCCAAATGTAGCTCTCTTTCAATTCTCTCCATCTCTGTCCGTCCTATACTCTTTTTTTTCATGTCAATCCTCCGTATCTCTTTGTCATCCAGCCTTCTCATTTGTGGTCGTCCTCTGTTTCTTTGACCTTCATATGGGTGCCAGTTTTGGATTATATGGTTGCACCTATTGTTCGAGAGACTTTTGCGTCTGAGTTTCATACGTCATATTCATATATATATATATATATATATATATATATATATATATATATATATATATATATATATATATATATATATACATATATATATATATATATATATATATATATATATATATATATATATATATATATATATATATATATATATATATATATATATATATATATATATATAGTAGTATATCTTCTTCAGTCAAGCATTTATTGAGAAGGATTTTCAGATATTTTTTAATTTCTTGATCTCATTTAAACAGTTATATAATTATGTTTATTTTCCTGGAGCTTTGTTTCTCTTAATTTGTCTTGCTGTTTCGGATATTTCGTCATCACTTTTTTCTGAGTTTGGTATTTTTGTTATATTTTGGTTTAGTACCTTCCGGGATTGTTCCTTTGGCACGTTTCTCTATTCGTGAAGTTAACCATCAAATTGCTCTACTCCCTGAGCGTGGCTTCTTAGGTTGTTATGTTTATTTAGATATTATCAATTCCTGTGATATTTACAATGTTTACCTCTAGATTCGCTTTTATTTTCCTTCTGCTAATCATTGAAAATGGCGGTCAATAATTAACGTCGATTATTTACGCTAATTACGCTTTTTTATTTCAAAAACGGCAAGAACACTCTCCAAATGAAAAGCAAGATTTATGCCCTTTATGGAGAAGGTCTTGTTGTGGAGGCCAGAGTGTAAGAGGTTTGGGCCGCTATAGGAGCGGAGATTTTGACCTATAAGAGCGGTCGCTTCAAGCCACGGTTCCTGAGATAGCAAACAAGTTATATATTATCTAATCGACCATTTTTGACCACCGAAAAAAAAGGGTACATCTGCAAATATGATGTGTGGGTCCCTCACGAATATCTCCTGGACCTAATCTCTCCGTTCAATTTTTTGTTGAACAGTATAGAAAACATTCTGAGATTGAATTTCTGAAGCGAATGGTAACTGATGATGAACAGTAGATCATGTACAACAAAGTGCAGTGAAAATAATTATGGGGATACCAGGGTCAGAGGTTTGGTTTAGCATGGCCTTTATCAAAGGAAATTATGTTTTGTGTTTGGTGGTATTGGAAGCACACGATACTCTTTAAGTCTCTTTAATGCAAACAAACTGAATGCGGCAATTGAAGAAAAATGGCCAGAATTAGCAAACAGAGACGGCGTTGTATTTCATTTTGACATTGCATGACTACACGTTGAACTTCAATTGGAATGTTTCGTTCCATCAATCTCACTTACCGTATATCGCACCCATCGCGTCTGTTCAGCTTCATCCAAAATTGTTTAAACATTAAATTTGTTAAAATGGAAAAGGAGGCGAAAAACAACCTGTTTTTAGAAATATTTTTTAACACTAAAAATGCTAATTTGTGGCAAAAAGACATTATCGATCTCCCATTTCGTTGGCAAAAAGTTGTAAATAGTAATGGTAATTATCTAATAGTCTAAATAAATATTTACATAAACTGTTACTACGAACTTTCTGGAAAACCCGAGCCAAAAATTGTATCGGCGTTTGACATTCTTCTTCTATTAATTGAAGAAAATGTGTGTTTGAATATCAATTCATCTTTTTTGATAAGCCTGCTTGTTTTCATTTGACATTGATGTGAACCATTTTGGAAAACAGTCATGAATTTTCTACTATTCAACATTTTGTAATATTTGGATAGATACGTAACTGGTCTTTCAAATTGAGCGGTTTTTTAATTCTAGAATAAAATACAGATGCGTTGCAAATTTAACCTAGACCTAGTTTCATTTCAGAAGTGTAATGTTGACATCTATAAAAAATATATCTTCAATTATAAAAAAGAAGTTCTTTGAAATTAACGAAAGTTCTATGTTTTATTAAAGAATTTACAAAATTGCTGAAGTTGAAATATCCTTTATTAGATATTCAATTCCGTCATACGATTTATTAAAACTTATTAGCCATAAGACGTGAAATTATAATAATCCACTCTGTATTGCAGCCTTGAAAAAGGAAACAATAAATTTCCGAAAGCTCGGCGTTTGTGAAAAAAGATTTTCATTAAAAAATCCAGACCGCTACCCCAAGAAAATTGATAGTCGCATATATATATATATATATATATATATATATATATATATATATATATATATATATATATATATATATATATATATATATATATATGTATGACCTAAATGAGCATTTTACTGATTGCTTGACTTGTGACCCCTCCCAACCCCTCAATTGCAGGGCTCTTGATGTTCCAGACTCTTCAGGGTACCGACATATATATATATATATATATATATATATATATATATATATATATATATATATATATATATATATATATATATTTAATAAAATATATATTATATATATATATCAGAAATCTTTCACCCTTTCTCCACGTGGTGCCACCGATCGCCTTCGCTAAACTGTCTGTCTTTCTAGCCTTTCAGCTGTCATCAGCTCAGCTCTAGACGAACGCAAGGAAAGCAGTTGGGAGAGATGATCGGGGCCAGGCCAGATCAACTGGCCATTTTGATGACGGGTCGTGATCGCATACAACTCACGCCGTCATACGGCCCGAGAGACACGTGACGTCGTATGGTGGACAGTTGGGCGAAGGCGATCAGTGGCACCACGTGGAGAAAGGGTGAAAGATTTCTGTAATATTTCCTTCCACGGTTCCGCTACCTTCAGCAGCAGAACGTTACGAGCAGTCCTGACTGCTAAGAGCATTCGCCGTATGATGGCGTGAGTTGTGTACGATCACGACCCGTCATTAAAATGGCCAGTTGACTTGGTCTGGCCCCGATCGTCTCTCCCAATGGCTTTCCTTGCGTTCGTCTGGAGCTTGGCTGAGGACGGCTGAAAGGCTAGAAACCGGTCCCGAGAGACACGTTACGTCACAAGGCGGATAGTTGGGCGAATGCGATCGGTCCATGTGGAGAAAGGGTGAAAGATTTCGGTAATATTTCCCTCCACGGTTCCGTTACGCTATCTTGTGGGCGTATATATATATATATATATATATATATATATATATATATATATATATATATATATATATATATATATATAAACACTTTTGTTGGTTGCTATAATTATCTTATTTTTTAGAATTTTTCCATACCTTTTGCTAACTGCGCTGGTTATTGCAATTCCTCTATAATTTTCAAATCGATCTTTGTTACTTTTTTGTGTATTGTTGTTAGTATGAATATTTCCCACTCACTTGGAATTTCAGCACCGTTCAAACAGTTTTGGAATAGCATTCCCAGGTCTTTATAAATAGACAACAATCTCCACATACTAAATAGAAAAACAATAGTTGTAAATAGACAACAATCTCCAGTGAGACCATTGATTTAATAAAAAAACACCGAATAATGAGAAATGCAGGAAGTCCTGGCCGGGTCGAGTATGCTAAGCTCTGCAAAACTTTAAGAAAACGTACCAGAGGGGAGACTGGTCAGTTCAACATGCAGCTAGTACAAAAAACTCTGGAAGAAAACAGGGGAATTAACAAGGTTAAACAGATGCTAAGAAAGTAAAAAACGCAAATTGATTCAGACTGATGACATCGTTAAGTATTTTGGACCCGAGTGGCAGAGGAAGGTCCAAGACCATAAAAGTTGGAAACATGCTGAGGAGAAACATGATGATAATTTTTTTAAGTAACTTAACAACGATATTTCAAAAATAGAAACATCAAGCGAAATCATTTTATTAGGAAACCTGAAGAACTTGACTTCTAGAACAGGACGGCATAGCAACAGCGGGATTGTGTGATATGGTGAAGATATTCGAAACAATAAAAGAACTCAACTAATGAATGTATGCGAACAAAACAATCTCAACTGCTTCTACCAACACCGAGATATCCATATAACTGGAAACAAAGAACACCAAATCTGAAATCCATGCCATGTCTATGCCATCGTTAGATAGAATATCAAAATGAAAAAGATGTAAAAGCATGTAGAGAACCATCCCGCGACAACCAGCATTATATTTAAAAACAAAAGTAGCATTACCATTTAGAAATGAGAATCTAAGGTGCTGAAAGCTATACATTCATAAAAAATCTTAATAGCAACAAGAAAAAAAAAAAAAGAAATAATATCACCCATAACAAAACGACAATGGGAACAATACTTCAAAGACTTACTAACTGAAAACAGAGCAGATTTTATCAACGAAGAAATTAATCCGTCACAAATAAATATTGTATCATCACTTTTGATTGGGAGCCGAAAAGAGATTATGCACATATGCAAGACTCTGAAAAATGAAAAATTCCCTGGACCTGGCAATATATCTGCCAAATTAATAAATGCAGGAACAGCAATACTTTATAAATACCTGGGAATGCTATTCCAAAACTGTTTGAACGGTGCTGAAATTCCAAGTGAGTGGGAAATATTCATACTAACAACAATACACAAAAAAGTAACAAAGATCGATTTGAAAATTATAGAGGAATTGCAATAACCAGCGCAATTAGCAAAAGGTATGGAAAAATTCTAAAAAATAAGATAATTATAAGAAAATAAGGAACCGAAACCGAATCGAATAAAAATATATAAAGAGTTTGAGGCGGAAGAACTGCCTTGCTTTACAGCTGTTACATCAACCATATGTCATACATGTTGAATTGTAAAAAGTATATGATAGTGTTGCCCTAAAGAGTCTTTGGTCAACACTAGAACAGATATATACTGCAGACGGATGTATTAAAGTTCTTCAAAGATTATATAATAATCACATAACAAAAATTACGGTGGGGCGGAGGATTTCTGAGGGGTTTACTGTCACAAAAGGATTGAAACAGGGATGTTGCCTTTTACCAACACTCTTTTTTAGATATATCTAGAATCTATTTAAGATCATTTAAAATATATTAGCATGATAATCTCTCATATTGGAGGAGGTATATTGGAGGAGATATATTTGAGGATCATGATATGATATAACATTGGAAGATGGGAGTAAAATTAAGAAATATGAAGAATGCAAGTACCTAGAAGTGATAGTAACATAGGATGGAACTTTAAATAAGGCAATAAAATACAGACACATGCAAGGGAAAAAGGCATAGCTATGGTGATCAGTCACATTCATTAATTCATTACATTCCGGTATTCTGTGGCACCATCAAAATCTAAAAACAATAAACATCTAATATACAACACCATTATGCAGAATATTATTATATACGGGAGCGAAGTATGGCACATAAAATTTGTGGAGATGGTCAGTGGGAAAATCAAGAAGGGATAGCAACATTTTAGTGAACAGAGGATAATATAGTGGAGGATATTAAAATCAAACAATTAATATGGTACAGTAAGGTACAAAAAAATACCGGAAGATAGCCTACCAAAATAAATCACGGCGTGGACTCTACGAGGGAGAAGGAGAAGGAGAAGAAGGGGAAGACCGAGGAGAAACTGGAAAGACGGAATTGATGAAGAAATGAAGGAAAGGGAATTTCCAGAACATTTATAGGCCCTCACGTGGGTGCCGCACCTAAAGAAGGTAACCGGGAAAGCAAGAGCCATGGCTCGTCTGCTTTACCCCCTAATGAACGGCAAAAGTAAGCTCTCGCTGAACATCCGAATAACCTTGTATAAAATCATGGTCCGATCCGTCCTCACCTACGGATCTCAGGCCTGGTTTCCGTACCTCCCCCCAACGTCGATTGCAATTCTGCAATCGTTCCAGTCACGTGTTCTTCGCACGTTAGTAGGTGCCCCATGGTTTGTAAGGAATGCGCAAATCCATCGGGAAACTGACATACCAGTGATTCAGACATTCCTGTCCAGACTTCTGGACAAATTCCTAGCGACGGCGTCCCTTTCGGACAATCCGCTAATCAGAGCCACGGCAGCTTCATTGCCGGCCGTTGCCCCAGTATGACCATCCTCTTCGGTCATCACCTCCATGCCTAAAGGACGGCAGCTAAAACCCTTCGAACAAGCGACATTGTCGTGACGTTCGAAAAAATCAGTGAATACAAGTCAGGGCCTTCGGGTCAACTTAACCTCCAGGACAAGAAGAAGAAGAACATTTATGAAAAGACAGAAATGAATGGTGATTAGGAACTAGAAGACGTCGTAGAACGCTATAAACCGATGTTATATATAAATTTATGGGAGATAAAATGACTAGAAACGAAGTTCTGAAAAAGGAGATTAAATTAAAAATTAATAAGAAACTATGGTGTAATTGGTGTAATCCGCCAAAAAATAGATAGTTTAAAAATTATTAGTACTGAGTGAAATTATTAAGTTTTATTATTAAAGTTTTACTCGGAGCTATATATAACGTGAGTACAAAACAGATACCAGAAGATTAGGAGTTGGAGTCATAATACCCCCATAAGAAAAAAAAGGTATTACAACATATCACTCAACAACATTGCACTCTACAAGAAAACCAGTTAGTGTTCAGAGTAAAAAAAATGAGATAAATCATAGAAAAAAGATGGAAAAATGTATCTAGAAGCCATTGATCTTGGAAAAGACTTTGACACAATTTTAAGAAAGGGGATTTGGAAAAGTCTAAAAGATAGAGAAATATTGAACGGAATATTCATTGTCATAGTGACGGAAGTGTGGTTTGATAACATTTTAGAGGTTCATAACGAAAAATAGGATGAATATACATGGACATAATAAGTCCATTAGTGCCCATTTTAGAATGATTTCATTATTCATGAATAATATTTCAAAGAATAGCAAATAGTTCTATAGAATAATAGTATGCAGAACTGTTTTTGTGGGTATTTTGATCGATGGTGAGGAGTCTTACATCATTAAACTCAAACAGATTTATTACTATACATCAACTCACTTTTTTAAACGTTTCAACGAGCTTTTCGCTAACCATGTTTGTAAAATCAGGAGATGATTCAATTTGATAACTCAACATTGAATCATGTTCTGATGATGCTAATATGATTAGCGAAATGCGCGTTTAAATTTTTAAAAGGTGATTTGGTGTTTAGTGGTAAATCTCTTCGCGTTTAGTGTTTCTCACCGAAGCTTCCAATAGAAGAATTGATCTAAATTATGTTAGAGTTGAAATTATTTACAACAGAAATTAATATATTAAGAAAAATCGTAAAAATAGATATGACTAGACTGGATGGTGTAAGAAACAATGAAATAAAAACAATTCTGTAGTTGAATCAGTCCAAACAAAGCGGCTTGACCCATTTCGTTGGTGGTTATGCAGCGGAAACATCAAAAGAATCAAAAAACAATCAAAACAATCAAAACAATCAAAACAATCAAAACAATCAAAACAATCAAAACAATCAAAACAATCAAAACAAAAAACAAAAACAGAACAAAAAACAATCAAAACGAAAAACATCAAAAGAATCACTTAAAAGTGATACGAATCACGGAAACCTTTGTCCACTTATCACAAAATAGTGGGATTGTTGTAGGGAATGGTACGGTACGGTTATCAGTACAACTGAAAATTAAAGGAAGTGAATTAATCTGCCTCGGACATCTTGGAAACATGGAATAGAATTACTTAGTGAAGGAAATATGAGAACCGTCAGGAAAAGGAAACTAATAGAAGAAGACCGAAAAAGACTTAAAACAGGGGTATAGGATTGATACTCAAAGAGGGAGGTAAAGAGGGAGAATAATAAGTAAAACTAACAAACCATGGCATCTTCTCCCCCTTTCTTATTTTATTTAAATATATTTAGTACCAATTTTATTATATTTCTATTTTGTATGTGGTGGTGTTTCAAAAGTTAGGGAGAGTGACTAGAAAAGTTTATTGAATATTATCAGATTGATTTTGTGTAGTCAACGACCAGCACAATTGCTATAAGTAATAGCGATTTTTAATTTGGGAAAGGTTTAGGAATCTGATTAATAACACAAACTATCAGCTGCCGTAGTGGGTTCGATTCTCGTTCATAGTGTGGGTGTTTGGACTTCGTTTAAATGTTTCTGATTCCTTCTAGGAAAGAGTGAAAAACCCAATAAGGAATTATTTTTCAGTAATACTAGTTCGAGATTGAATAAAACCGGATGCCTTCTGAGATATCTTCTACATTTGTCACTCACTAGTTAATAGGTTTTCTATAGAAGTAAAGGTTAGACCCAAACTTAAAGTTAATACAAGTTAAGAACAAAGTTAAATCTAGGTTAATTCTGAAAAAAAAGTAACCCATTTCTCTTTTAATTACTTGTTCTTTAGTTTTCCTAGTAATTCCTTTAATTTTCCTAGTAGAGTTGGCAAAAGGGTATCGGGAGAATATTAACATAAATCGACGACAAAACTTTTGGTTTTCGTCGTTTTCCGAAAGTTGTTACTTTACTGCGGCTATAATTGGATTGGAAGGGGAATTTTTGGAAAGTCATGCTCGGGGATTACTTAGGCACCTTTTTCCCCCGACATGTGTTTTTTGCTTCTGTTCTATAAGGTTTTAAGTTTGAGTGAAATAAAATTAAAATGGGCCGTGACTTTTAAAGCTATTTTCTACCGATTTACCTCGTTTCGAAATAGGTTTTTATTTGATTGATTTAAAGTTGACCAACTATTTGATATATATGTGGTAAGATGAATAGAGCAAATATAATTGGGAGTATAAAAAAAACAAGGAAATTTCTTTCATGGAAGGAAACATGAATGAAATAGCAATAGAGATTTTTTTTGCGTGCTCCACGAAAAAAATTGATGATTTAGAGTACGAGCATATACACCGATCGGATGTAGACTATAATTAAATGCAACTCAGTGTGTGACACTGTTCGTAAGCCGTCCAAGCCCCATCTAAGTACCGGATATGCTCGAAATGTTGCTTTATATGTATTTTGCTTCAAAAATATAATATGAAAACTATATGTAAATATTCTTTGAAAGTTATTTCATCAGTACTAATAATAAACCCACTAGGGTATCAGAATATTAAAAAAATAATCCCTCCTTATTCGGATCTCGTCGATTGCTTAGTTGACTATATTTTCAATTATGATTAAATTGACGACTGGGTTAGTTAGAACTAAATTAGTCATAATTATATAAATCTTATTCTATCATTAATCTTATTCTGAGTAAGGTAAATTTAAGATTCAATAACGATTAACAATTAACGACTAAATTGATAAATAATAATCCTTCTCAGTCTCAGCAAACTTTAATAAATGATATCTGGCTTTGTTGAAAGTTAGATCTAGGACTATTTATTGCCATTCTTTGTTTCATATTTCATTTTAAAGATTTTTCTCTTTCATTTCAATTCAACTATTATTCCTTGATTTTTGTATTATGTAACCCGAAATTTATTTCAAATGGTCTTATGATTGCTTTTGCTTAGTCTGGTAAGTATTTCTATATTCGTTAAAATTATCATTTCCACAGCAAAACCTTTGGCTTCTTTTGGGTGCAAAACTTTAAGGTTATTAGCATTAAACTTTTGTTTTTAATCTAATCTACCTACTCGTTAATACTCGCAAAAGAAATTTCAGGAAATACTAATACAGTAGGGACGGGAATAGATGAAAAATGGAAAATAATCAAAAAAAGATGCTAGACGCTGCTAAAGAAAGTTGTCCATCAAAAATATTAAACTAAACCATAAAGAGAACAGAGTAGTGGAGTGATAAATAAAAACTGAAAACTAAGAACAAAATACAAAAATGGAAAATACAAAGAGTATGAAGAATATAAGGAAAGACGTTAAGAAGTAAAAAAAATTAAAGAGATCGACAGAAGATTGTGGAAAACTTTTTTTGGAAAATGATGTTAGAAAATATCAAAGAAAATCTAAAAATATTTAACGAAAAGTGAGTGAAATACTACAAGAGTGAAATACTAGAATTACGTTGCCAATAATCAGGTACAAGGTAAAAGTAAATGTGAAAATTATAGAGGAATAACGTCATTGAGTATAGCGAAGTGCCAGCGAAGATATTGGTTAGAATTTAAAAAATAATGATAAGACATCAAATACAAAAATGATGGTGGAAACTCAAACTAATATTCACAATCAGCGAAATACTTTTATAAATAGTTTTATTGTTTTTCAAAATATTCTCCGCGATGATCGATATACTTTTGCATACGTTTGAACCAATTTTCATAACATTTTTTCCATTCCGAATGAGGTATCTCCAAAATATGCATCTTGAACGCATCAGCCACTTCTTCTGGCATCGAAAATCGTTGACCAAGTAGATCATCGTTCTTCATGGACGGGAAGAAAAATAAATCATTGGGTGCCAAATCAGGACTGTACGGTGGATGACCCATCAGTTCGATGTTTTGACCGGTCAAATATTGAGTTTTTTGATCTGATGTGTGAGAGCTCGCTTTGTCATGGCAAATAATGATCCTGCGTTGCTGGTTGATTTTTGTTAATTTCTTCAAAGACTTCTGGTAAGCAAATGGTTGTGGCCCATTCAGAATTGACTGTTCTTCGATTCTCTCGTGGCACTCTAGTCACATGCTCATGTATCCCTGAAAAAAGGCGACCATTTGCTTCGAAGTATTTCTTGTGCGAACAAATTTTATTGGGTTTTGTTCATTTTGAAAGACCTATGCAGTCGACTGCTGTTTACTTTCGGATTCATACGCATAGATCCAAGATTCGTCACCTGTAGATGTTATACACCGCTGTTGACGCATCACGATTGTTTTTTTTTTGGAGTATTTCTTTGCACAATCGACACGAACTTTTTTTGAGCGATTGTCAAACTATGCGGAATCCAACGGACATAACTCTTTTTCGCGGTTAATGTTCATGTAAAATATTGTGTATACTTGTCATACTAATCCCTCAATCTCAGTGATTGTCATATGACCATCGTGCTTTATCAGTTTGCGTGCAGTTTCAATGTTTTCTGATACAACAATCGATTTTGGACGACCTTCTTACCTTGGCGCCTAGTAACACCATTGTTGCCAATTCTGGTTACATAAATAGCAACCCCCGTATTTGGAAAGAACTGGAAAAGCGAGAAATAGTTAGACACATAAGACTTAAGACCACAAGATAGCGTAGCGGGGGGAAATATTTATTACGGAAATCTTTCACCCTTACTGCACGTGGAGTTATCGCTCATCTCTACCCAATTGCCAGCATGCACTACCAGATATCTCTCGGAATCAGTTTCTAGCCTTTCAGCCATTATCAGCCGAGCTTAAGATTATAAGCTTAAGACACAATTAACGCCATCTTTCGTCGAATGCTCCTAGCAGTTATGCTCTTAGAGTCAGGTTGCCCAACTGTTTTCTTTGTGTTTATCTTGAGCTCGGCTGATAGCGGCTGAAAAGCTAGAAACCGGTCGCGAGAGATACCTGGTGGCAGTTGGGCAGAGATGAGCGGTGGCACTCCTTGGACTAAGTCGTCCAGCAGGATTATTGTTATAAAACGAACCTGTTTTGCCTAAATGATTGAAAATTCTTTGAAAAATGTGTCGATTTGGGACGATTCTGGTTTATATTATGATTCTTCATATCTTTTAACTGCAGCGCGACTATTATAATTTTCTTGTGCATCAATGTAGACCTCCTTAATCAGGAAACTGATTAAGTTTGGGCATTTTTTTACAAATTATTCAATACCAACTCAAGATTGAGAAACTGAGATTGAAAAATTGTTTCCACCTACGTTTAATAGGAGAGATAGAAAACAATGACAGTTATCATCGAGACGTAATAATTTGTACACAACATTCAAGGCACACTTTGTGCTTGTACCAAATTCGGAGTCACCTCTGAAAACCCAACTACCCCGATTTTAAACCTGATATCTTCAACCGTTTTTAAATTGTATCAATTTTTCGAAACTTTAGTTTCACATTCAACACCCTATATTATTATATATATATATATATATATATATATATATATATATATATATATATATATATATATATATATATATATATATATCTATATATATTTAAATCTCTACTATTACCATTTGCTCAGATATATATATATATATATATATATATATATATATATATATATATATATATATATATATATATATATATATATATATATATATATATATGCGACAACTGCGTCAACTTTTATGGTTCCCATTTTCGAGAAGTACTATTAGGAATTTCTTATTAACTAAACTGTACCGATTTGAATACAGCTAGATTTCTTAGATTTTTAGAAAAATTAGTTTGATGATTAAATTAATGGTTTGCTTCTTAACTATTGGTACAATTTACATTTACAATTTGATGATTTGATGGGGCAGCCATTCATCATGTAATTAACGTCAGAAACTGGTTAAATAATAATCTTTCAAATTTTTGGATTGGGCGAAACAGTCCTGTAATTAATTGACCGCCGAGATTCCCGGTCCTCACGCCTCCTGAATTTTTCTCTGGGGGCCAATTAAAAATAAGGTTTATGTTTCAAAGCTCTAAACTCTAGACTATCTTTGTGATCGTATTAAGCAGGCTTCCCGTAACATTACCAAACAACAATTGAGAAAAGTAGTGAATAATAGCCGACGACGTATTGAAAAGTGTTTGATAGAAATGTCTAGTATTTAAATTTTATACTGCCAATTTAAGTCGACCTGTAAATAAAGGAAGTTTTTTGTTAAGATAGTCTGTAATTATTAAAAAAAATATTATTATAAAATTATCATAAAATAATATTAAGGACACCCAATAATTTAGAACCATAAAAATTGATACATTTTGGTTTAAGATGGTGCTGGTCAAGAATCCGTTGTTAGTTTTTCTCTAAAAAAGCTCTAATAGTACTTGAGGATGGTTGTGGTATTCTTTTGATGGGAATTCATACCAAATTGTATAAATAAAATAAAGTTGTCTAATTTTCACTTATATTTTGCCCTAAAACATAACGCGTTTCGCTACACTGTAGCTTCTTCGGATCGTTGATAAAGAATGAAATTGTATTATGAAATTGTATAATGAAATTGTATTATGTCGTAAGTACTAAGTAATTAAGTAATTTTACATGTTTTTCCTAAAATTCTCAGAAACCTTACTCAGACTGTTTTTTGACATATTTACTAGCGGAGAATGGCTGAAATCTATATGGTCGTATCTATCTATCTGTGTATTTGTGACGGTTTATTTCCAAACTTTCTAATAAATTCAGTTTGGTACCATTATTTTCTATGTGTAAGATTTAAAAATCATTATTAAATATATGTTTTTCTTTAATAAGATGTTCCACGTATGTTGAGTCCATTTTATTATTTAGATAGTTGTGTTTGTATTTTGCGATTCTGAGTTTAAATGATCTACCTGTTTGTCCTATATAAAATGTATTGGACGAACCACAATTTATTTGGTAGACGTCTGATTTATTGTCTTTCTCCGTTTTTTGTTCATAGTTTTTTAAAAATTTTCCCAAATAATTGTTGGTTTTAAAGGCTACATTTAAATTAATGCTGCTAAGATATTTTTTAAGTTTTTCGGATATATGTCCATAATAAAAAAAGAGCTTTAAATCCAAATTGTTTAATTTTAATCCTAAGGTAAGCTTACGAAAGAGCTTTATTTTTTTAGAGAGTATTTTATCAACTATTGTATTTGTCTGGATTTAGAGGAACATGATTAAACGATGAATCATGCTATTGTAGGCTGCCCGTTTATGTTGTTGTGGATGGTTGAATATATTGTGAATCGTGATCTCAGTGTGAGAAGGTTTATGAAAAATCGAAAACGAGTGCTTATTCGAATTTTTAGAAATCGTTAGATCCAAAAAGTTTATTGAACTGTTGGTCTCCATTTCGGTTGTAAATATGATGTTTTTATCAATGAAATTTAGATATAATAACAAAGCATCCAAATATCTCTTTTAGTACCGGTGAAACATGTCAAAAAGTCATCCACATATCGGTACCAATATAAACATTGTTTACTAATTTGATTTTTGAAAAATGTCTCCTCAATATTGTTTATAAAAAATTCTGCAATTCAAGGGCTTAGTAGGGTTACCCATTATTGTACCTTTTTTACTATTAAAAATGTTGTCTTCAAAAGCAAATTAATTTTAATCGAGACAAATTCTTAATAAGCTCATTATATCTGCTGTAACTAACGTGTTCACTTTGTTATTAATTAATAAATTCTTTACTACGATGATCGTGTCTTCTGGTGGTATGCTTGGACATCAAAAGATACCAGTTTTGAATTTTCCTGTATCTCTAAATTTTTAATATGTTTAATGAGATCATTAGAATTTTTAATACTGTATTTAGGTTTAAAGTTGCAGTGCTTTTTTTATTATAACTATTAAAAAAACTGATTTTCTTTTGCTTTTTTGTGGAATGTATTTGCTAATTTTTGTTCCATATTAAGAATTCTCGTATTTTTAAAAAACGCAGATTTGATAATATTTTCGCTATGATATTTATTATTCATATCAGACTATTGACAAAGGTCTAAAGAGAAGCTTATTATTCATATCAGACTATTGACAAAGGTCTAAAGAGAAGCTATTTCGGTCTCTACACCCAATCTTTCTATTTCTTTTAAAGTAACATTATTTCTCAAATTGCCTTTTCAGTTTAATTTATAATAGTAAAAAAGGTTAATTATAGGTAGTCCATTTCTGCAAGTCTTTGCAGAAATATTTATGAACAATTAGGAGAAGACATTTTTCTAAAACAAAAACAAAAACAATTTTCATATTGGTACCCATATGTTGATGACATTTTGACATGTGTCACCAGTACTAAGATATAGTTGGATGTATTGTTATTATATCTAAATTCCATCCATAAAAACATCATATTTACAGCCGAAATGGAAACCAACAGTTCAATAAACTTTTTGGATCTAACGATTTCTAAAAATTCGAATAAACCCTCGCTTTCGATATTTCATAATCCTTGTCACACTCCGGTCCAGAAATAAAAATTTTAAGGGGGTGGTAAATCCTTATCTTAGACACACTGTATATACTTGGTATTATATTTAAATAAACCATCCCATTTAGTCCCATTTTTCTCTAGTCTCTCTCTTATTCTACTCACTTATCTATTCTACAGCTAAAAACAAAAAAGAAAAGCTTTGGTATATTTATTCGAGTTATTTATTTGACATTTCAATCCAGCCACACATATATCAAGTAACCTGATATCTTCAGCTTCAGCTAACGGAAACACATTTGAAAAGCCGACGTATCGGTCCGAATAACCTTGAAAGTCACGATCCATTTTCAATTTCTACTTGTCAAATTTAAGACCTTTCAGAATCGAGCGGAAAAAAGCACATGTAAAGAAAAAAGCACTAGCTAAGTAATATTTCGGGTGAATCCTTCTAAAAATTTCCAGTCTGATCCAATTATAGCTGTAATAAAGGAAAAACTTTCGGCAAAGAATGAAAACCTAAGCTTTTGCTGTTGATTTGTGTTAATGTTATTGCACTTTTTTTTTTTATCCAATTTGATTCTATTTAAAATACTAAAGTAAACAAAACTAGAGTAAAAAACTAATACTTTAGTATTCAAGTATTTATTAATCTAATTTTAATTAAATTTACACAAAATTAGGGTGTAAAAGAGTTTTTGGCAATATGAATAATCTTAAAATTGGTACTATAAATAATTGCTTCTTCTGGGAAAGCTTTTCAGCAACTGCCATCAATAATGAGATAAAAAACTGTCTATAGGCTTCTTTTTTTAAAAATGGTAACTGAATTGAAATGTGGTAATGTTTATCTTAAAGAAGCACCCCGTAGCGGACTCTCAAAGTCTGTGATTATGTCAAAAATATTTGAAAAGGTATATGATGATTTTGGAATATCATACGATAAAGACGTCTGTAATGCACATTTTGAATTTTTGAATTAAGAGTTAAACACAAGGAAGGTTATTGCCGTACCTTTAATTTTACTCAAAACATGATTCGGATACACATTCTTAGTGGGTATTATTCTTATATTATTTTTGTCTGTGTATTTTTGAAGTTTTAAGAACAAGATCGAACTTGAGCCCATCCTTATATACCAAAAGCAAAACAATGGCTCAGATTGGGTCTCCTGACGACAAGCGTTTTTACATCTACAAAAAAGGTAATGGGTTCAATTTTATGGATGAAAAAGTTGGAGTTTCGATGAAAAATATTCTTTAGATTACGTTACCTTAAAGAATTATATTACAAAATAGCTGAACCACTAACCATAATAAAATTCGAGAATAATATTCGAATCATTTGCTCCTTATCGCCAGGACATTAACGAAAAGAGGCTTGATTTAGTCAAGAACAGTTAATGTTATTGATTGACAACACTCAACGAGGCTTCAATTGGCTCTCACAGCCGCGTTATTCGCCATATTTAGCACCGTCAAACTATCTCTAAGTTTTGTTAATATTTTTATTATTTGTATTAAAAATAAGAATAAGTTCGAACATTTTTTTAGTTGGTGATGCGTCTCTAACCCTAAAAAGTTTATCTTTGACCCAGAATTCCCGACCCATTCTGACTCAGAATGGGCGGCTGCTAACAGGGTCTGTTCTCCAGGGTAGGGGCGGCTGAAACAAAGGTAGGAAGGCAACGGGAAATCATCTAGCCTAATATTTCCCAAGAGAACCACATGAATACGTTCAACTCTAAATTATCCGGAGGTTTAAATAGTTCCCCGATCGGATCTCCAGGGGGATCTGATTTGAATGTTTCAGAACTAAAAAAAGATCCAATCTACGAATTCCTATTAAGGTTCCAACATGGAACACAAGGAGCCTGCACCTAGCTGAAAAGCTGGCAATTCAGGCCCGGGAGATGAGCAGGCTTAAACTTGACATCCTGGGAGTCGCGGAAACTAGATGACCCGATTCAGGAGCATGCTCTGCATGCTCTAGGTGGTATGTTTTTTTACTCTGGCAACCAGGACAGACATCACAGAAATGAAGTAGGAGTGATGGTTTTGAAGAACATGGCGAAATCGGTTATGGACTTTATCCCATATTCTAGTCGCATTGATAAATGTAAAAGCAAAGCCAGTTGATTTTAATGTAATCCTAGTGTATGGAGTAACAACTGATGCAACAGACCAAGAATTGAAAGAGTTCTACAGTAAAGTGAAAGACCTACTGAAGTTAACTAAAAATCACGAAGTTAATATAATCATTGGGGACCTTTACGCTGAACTTGGGAAAGGTAGATTCAAAAGCATTACTGGGCCCTTTGGTCTTGTTACAAGAAATGAGAGAGAAGATCGCCTTTTGCAGTTTTGCTATGAAGAAAATATGACAGTTACCAATATTTGGTTTCAACACCATCCTCGCAGATTGTACACCTGGAAGTCACCAGGAGATCATCAAAGAAGCATAACCCGCAATTAAATAGATTACATTCTCATAAACTCTTCATTTGCCTCTTCAACAAAAACAGCATGCACCTATCCAGGAGCAGACAGAGAGAGTGAGTATATTCTATTAATAGTCGCAATGAAAATATCTCTAGCTAGAGCCAAAGAGAAGACACCAAAATGACAAATGGCAGTAGACAGACTACATGATCCAACTATTAAAACCATACTACGTAATCAGTTAAATCCTCAGGTACAGCATTTAACCCCCATAATGAGGAAGGCGAACCTATTTTTCAATGAGTTTTTATATTTTTTAATGACTTTTCCTCGAGAGTGCAATTGCTCCAAATGCTTGTTTCAATTAAGAGAACAAATATTTATCTAAATAAAGGAAGCAGAAAATTCAGGTACATTAGAATTATATATAATACAGGGTCAATCAATAATTTTTGTAAATAATAAGTTTATCTATCACCGCCCAAACATATATGAGTTCGCATCTCGAAGTATAATCAGTATCTCGAAGTATTTATTTCTCGAGACTACAGCACACGTTCTACCTAAAACAGTTTTATAAAAGTAATAACTAATACATTACTGTTCGACGCCTATTAGGTCTAGAGTACGTACTGTACGATATCAGTCATTATATCAGTGTAAATTTAATCAATATACGGATAAGACAATACGTGAATTCATAATGATTTTAAAATACCTCTACTTATTCAGTCCACCAGCTCCGACTTCATCGAACTTAGGACACTTTCGAACGGAAGCAAAACACATAATGAACGAAAAAAGGCAACTGAGTAATCACCCGGGCATGCCTTTGCAAATATTTCCTATCCCATCCAATTACAGTAGCAAAAAAACAAAATTTAAAAAAAAGACGAAAATCAAAACTTTTTTCATCGATTTATGTAAATAAAATTCCGATTCTTTTTGGCACAACTATGTTAGGAAAATTCAACAAAAGGAAAACCCGCCAGCAAAACAATAATCGGTTATTTATCCAAAATTAGCCTATATTTTTGTTTTTGCTTTCTTCTTTTTATAATATATTCAAATTGGTAAAGCTTTAACAATTTTTTTAATCTCCTGTATATTTGTTATTTACCTGAAGATAATAAAAAACCTTTACATGCAATATTTAGGTCAAGGCAGCGAGTATCAGGGATTAGGACGCTTACATTAAAGGCTTAACATGTATAGGAATGTATGTTCTTTATCACTAGAATAGTGGAATAATCATAATTCTATCTTAAAGCACTAGGTGTGATACTTATGAGTCAAAGTAAAATGATTTTCTTAAATTTTCTTAAAACCTAAAATAGTTACAGAAATTCACAATTTTTATTTATAATACTAAAACAAACTTTATAATTATTAAAAAATATATCATTTATTTATAGAAAGTAACAAATTGACTTCATTATTATTAATCCATGCGGTTTGACAAAAAAGTTATGGCAACAGCGCATTTGCGTTTACATGTAAATGTACATATGACTGAATGATGCACAACTAAGAGAACAAGTAGGATTCAGAAGTGGATTCAGTACAATGGATCACATCTAGGTTTACAACAGGCCTTAGAAAGGCACAACGAATACACTAGGCCACTGTGCTTGGCTTTTATCGACTACGAAAAAGCATTTGACTCCATCTCAAAGCAGGCCATAATGGATGCACTGCTTAGCCGGGGAGGTCTATTAGGATCGATATATGATGGACCTACAGCGACAATTCACCTTGATGATCTTGAAGTGGGAATTAATGTAAGCGAGGTGTACGGCAGGGTGACAAAATATCGCCTATTCTTTTCTCTGCCTGCCTTGAAGAAATATTCCGTAATCTGAATTGGGAACAGGATGGTGTAAATATCAATGGTGCAAACTTAAACAATCTTAGATTTGTAGATGATATCGTTCTCCTTTCATAATATCCAGGGGAGCTGCAAAGATGCATACAAGAGCTGCAAAGGGCTGGCGAACCATTTGGCTTAAAAATAAACTTGAAATAGAGGCAGGTTTATTTCAAGGTCAGTTCAGGTCAATTTCAGTTTTAGGAAGGGACTTGAAGATTGGATTGTTTTAGGAAGGGATTTGGATACTAATATCTTGGGTAGAGGATTTTAATTGAGGGGATACCGTCCGGGAGGTGGAACGGCGTGTTAAATGTGGCTAGCAGGTATTTGGTAGGCTCAACATAATGTTTAAGAGCAAACTCCCACTTTGCCTGAAAAGATAAGTCTTCGATCAGTAGAGTTAGTTTGATATAAGTAATAACAAGTTAAAGGAGATCAAGTTCTGTCGGAGTCTCTTGGTTAAATTCAAATTTGTGTAGATTATGGGCAGCCATTATATAAAGAGTATTCCAAGGTACTTTCGGATTTAAATTTAGCGCTGTTTTTCAATGACTTAGGCATCTTTCACCGAGGATGCAAAGCCAAGCGACGCAAAGCAAATTTTCCTTTAAGCTGGGCCCATATCAATACAAATTTGCGTTGTGCGGGCTATATGTGTTGTATATGGTGACCTGCGGGGCAATGTAAGCACTCTGACACATAAAGTCACACATAAATATTGTCGCCGCACAGCACACACACGAACCATCTGTTGTTCACCAGACAATTCAAACAAATTGTTCCAGTAAATTTAACATGCACACAAAATTTTGTTAGTGTGGACACAGCTTTACAAACACTTGAATTTGCATGTGTTTATTCACATTAAATCGCGTCGACTCGCTCGGCACGGTTCGGCATCGTCCGGCGTGGTGTTTTTCACACTGCCTGCAGAGCCGCGTGAAACCGAGCGGGTCCGATATTGCTAAATAAACAAACGCATGAAACATTATGTAGCTAATCTCAAAAAATAAGTAATAATATTTTTTGTGGAAAGAAAACTGCCAATTGTTATACTATTTTGAAATCTTGACTAAATGGGTCATCTTTTAAAATAACTTGCCCAGAGAAGTGTAATACAAGTGTTAAAGTTAGCTAACATAATTTTTTAAACCATCACTCATTGATACTTTTTTTAACCAAATTAACAATGTTTGTTGTTTGATTTGCAACTGTGATTAATATCATGGTTATTAAGGATCATGTTATAAAAAATAATACTGAAAAATTTGTGATAAAAGTACCTAAAGATACAGCCTAGGGCAGCGATGGCGAACCAATGGCACGCCACAAAATAATTTGGGTACGGCATTAATTAAGGAATTTAGTTACCTAATCGAAACACTTTATTTTTTCGTCCGTCCGTATTATTCAACATAACTAGTTTGGCAAAAAAAAAACAAAATGTACAAGATAAGTGTAATAGGGAATTTCTAACTTGGTGGACTGAGAAATATGGCATGATTAGTAAAGATCATAAAGCGGTGTACGTTTTATGTTCTGGAACAGTGGTATGTAGAATATCGACTGTAAAACGGTAATATGAAATAAATCACAAATATCTTTGTCAAAGCAGCGAACCAAAGCAAAAGCAATTTATTGTATGCGCAGTTAAGGAAATAAATAAACAGTCAACGTATATGATTAAATATGTTGGCGAGAATTGTCATACACGTGTACCATACACGTTTCTTGGCTGCAAATATCATTGCTTAGCATGGTAAACCTTTTAACGAGGGAGAATTTTTAAAGGAAGCCTGGTAGCATGCGCCTTCACTTCTTGAAGATTTTGAAAACAAAGATAAGATAATTTAGCGCATTAAAAATCTAGAAACACAATAAAAGATATAGTGGCGACTCTGGAGGGTGAGCGTTGGGGCGCCCCTCCAGCATTTATCACAGTAAACAATTTTTCAGAGCAACCACCATATGGCAACACCATATTTTATTTCCGTTTAGTTTATTTCTTTTAACTCATTTTTCTGGTTCATCTCCTGTATAGGGTTTCAATAGCATGAAAAGTAAAAAGGAGGAAGGGGAAAGCAAAAAAATCTTCAGCAGCACTACTTTCTTCTACGCTCTCCCACTTTAAAAACCCACGAGCTGCCACTGAAAAAATATAATCCTAACACAGACGGAAAATGTAAAAGAACAACAAACAAATGACATCAAGTCCTCTTCTTTTATATCACAATGTCGCTATGTTACTGATTTAACTAAACCTGTTCGTTTAGATGCTTTTGCTCGATATTGTGTAGTAAACGATACCAAGGAATAATTAATTGCGATAACATCGTTGCTAACAACTACTAAGGGCACAAATTTTTGGAAGGCTGTTACAAATTCACCTGTTGAGAAAGAAAGAAATTGAAGAAATTGATTTAAGCAGCATTGTTTTGATATCGACTGATGCTGTTCCAAGTATGGTGGGCAAAAAAAAAGTTTTATTAGTTTATTTTAAACACACATAGGGCATTCGATTCTTTATTTCCACCGCATCATTTATTAATAAGCCTTGCGTGCTAAGGGTGGTTTCGCCTCTCTTAATAATATAATGGCCTTATTCTTTAAATAAGCAAAAGTTTGATGGTTAGTTAGATGCAGTGATGCAGTCAACTAGGTGTATGATGGCTTACTGATGTATAATAATGTTTGCTGGTTGACCGCCGTAAGGTACTTCAAACATTTGTGGATTGTTTGGAAAACATTAGACTATTTTTATAAAATGAGGGAAAAATTTAACAATACTCACAATTGATATATGTCATATAATTTTTAAAATTAACCTTTTTTATAGATATGTGTATCGATTGATTGATTTTCAGCCAAGCTCAATTTGGATTCAAAAATTTATCGAAATAAGGAAAGAGTTAGGATTAAATGAAATAGAAAGACTATCAGGCAATATGAGTACAAATGACAATACCAAAATTATGGAAACGTGGTATCCAATTCCAGACACATTAGCTGGCTTCTGCTATCTTAAAATTATTTTATTCTACCTATGCCTGAGTCATTGTTTTCAGAAATGAATAACATTAAAGACTCACTTAGTAACCGTTTGTCAGATGACTTCAGTTCAGCTAGCATTCTCCTTAAAGTAACAAAATATGAACCTGATATAAGTTATTTTGCATCTAATTTGCAACAGCAGAAGTTGCACTAATTTTTTCTTTTATTTAAATAAACGTCAAACTATTAATGTTACTATTGCTATACAAAATGTATATTTCTGCTTGCAAATAAAGAGTTTTAAGTTGATAGTAAATATTTCGTTAGAAAAAAATGGCACGCAGATCGATAGATGTTCGCCATCCCTCATAAATTTCAAGATTTTCAAAAATATGCTTTTATCACTTAACACGATGACATGTTTTTTTTTCTTATTTTGCCAGAACTGCTATTACTTGGCCTTTCGCTCGGCACCCGCTTGATGTTGAGTTTTGGGACACCCTGTTTATATATATATATATATATATATATATATATATATATATATATATATATATATATATATATATATATATATATATATATATATATATATATATATATATATATATATATATATATATATATATATATATATATATATATATATATATATAAAGCGGACAACGGCTGAACCCGAACGTTTATTTCAGGAACAGACGGCTAAGAGGGCTCTGGCAGCTATATATATATATATATATATATATATATATATATATATATATATATATATATATATATATATATATATAGCTTCCTAAAGCTCCAACCCTTCGTCCACGCCGCAGGAAGCGGACAACGGCTGAACCCGAACGTTTATTTCAGGAACAGACGGCTAAGAGGGCTCTGGCAGAAAAAATAACCCAGGTCGCGTCTATAGTGGCAACCACCGGTAACCTGGCTGGTTCGGCCGTACAATACGCTCCAGGAACTAACAATCCCTGGTTCTAAACTTCGGGTGTTCGGATTCTGGGGAACCTGGACTTTCACGATTTCAAAATAAGTCGGAGCTTTCCGGCAAATTTCCACATAAAACACCTACATATATTGGCACCTTCAACATCAATACGCTGATCCAACCCGGAAAACTTCACAACCTAACTTCAGAACTTGACTATGGGAACTATCGCATATTCAAAAGCAGGACAGACAAACGAGTCGCCAGGGGCGCTCCGCTTCTAGGCATTGCCTTTGTGGTACATAAAGGGATAGTTAACTCTATTAAGGAAATCACGCCTATAAACAATAGACTAATGACAATGTGCATACAGTGCGCCAATAAAAAATACACCATGATCAATGTACATGCCCCCACAAATGGAGACAACAAGAAAAACCCCAAGTCTACTGAGAAAATCTGGGCAACACTAGAGAAGGACATGGCAAAGGTCCCAAAGGACGACGTCAAAATTTTACTGGACGACTTTAACGTACAAATCGGTAGAGAAAAAATCCATCAAAAAACAGGCAAATTCCTCGGTCACAAATTTACCAATAAGAACGGCACAATACTCATCGAACTATGCCAACAGAATAACCTTAAGATCATGTCAACATCCCTAAGAAAATCACCATGAAAACAGAAGACATGGAGATCGTCTATTCAACAGATTGGATAATTCCAGATAGACCACGTTGCGATCTCATACTCACAACAAAAAGAGATCCAAGATGTCCAAGTTCGCTGGGGGCACGAACATTGACTCAGACCAGTACCTAACACGAATCAAAGTCAAGTTCACCACAAGGAGAATTTATCACAAGAAAGCATATCTACAGAAATTCGACACAAAAAAGATCAAGGAATCCAACATAACAGAGGAATGGGAAAAGGAACAAGCAGATACAGGGAAAAAATTCCACAAAAAAATTACACAAAAAGGTGGGACTCGGAATGCGAAAGTGCATTGCAGCGACGCAACCGAGCATTTCATAAGTATAACACTAAAAAATCTCCAGAAAGTCAACAGCTTTTTGACATGACTAGAAAACAGACCGCAAAGGTTATCAGGCAAACTAAGAGGAAGTACATGAAGGAACAACTAGACTCTATAGAGGAGAGTTTCCGCTATTATAACACGGGAGACTTTTATAGGACTTTGGCAAAAGAAATCCGTGGATACACACCACAAAATCTTTGCTTCAGAAAGCGAAATGGGAGATTAGCGCTAACCAATCAGGAGAATTGTCAGGAGCTGGCACACTATTTCTCTGATCTCCTCAATTACCCCGAACGCGACACAAGATTCCCCAAGGAAAATTGTATCCATACCCACTCAGAATCACCACCACCAACACAAGAAGAAATCCACAGGCTCATACGCAAACTAAAGAATAGCAGGTCACCCGGTGAAGATGGTATCACCGCGGAACTATTGAAAATCTCGGACCAAATTCACTGCAGGAACTTACGCAAATTATCACGAACATTTGGCAAACAGAAAAATTACCAGATGATTCGAAATGTGCTCTTATCTACCCGCTGCACAAGAAGGGAGACAGAACAGATATGAACAACTACAGAGGAATCTCCTTATTACCTTACTACCTACAAAATCCTCTCAGCAATCCTCTACAAAATCCTCCAAAGAACACAAGAACAATTAGAACACAAAATTGGCGAGTACCAGGCAGGCTTTCGCCCTGGTCGCTCATGCACTGAACAAATATTTAACCTAAAAACTACACTGAAATACAAAGCTATCAGAAACGTCCCAATCATCTTCACGTTCGTGGACTTCACGAAGGCATACGATTGCATCGACCGAAAATCTTTGCTCAACATCCTAAAGAACAAGGACTCGACCCCAAAACACTACGATTAATCAAGTAGACACTGACTGACACAACCTCTAAAGTAAAATTTATGGGAGAAATTTCCGAACCCTTCCTGATTAAAACTGGAGTACGCTAAGGAGATGGGTTATCCCCACTCCTCTTCAACCTGGTCCTGGACAAAGTCATAAGGGAATGGGAAAAAGAACAGAAAAATCAAGGACACTGGAAACCAGTACGACTCAGACGATCCAAAAACAACATAGAAATATCATGCCTGGCTTTCGCAGACGACCTAGCCTTACTCGCAGACGATGAAAAAAGAGCAACGAAACAGATTGAAGTCCTCAAGGAATGTGCAGAGAAAGTTGGCCTACAAATCTTCTTTCAAAAAACCGAATTTTTCTGCTCAAAATTAGATGCAAGACAAGCAAGGCAAGCAATATGGCAAGATAAGCAATATCTACAATAAGAAATGCCTATCCACACACGCAAAAATAAGACACTACAACACAGTAATCAAACCAGAAGTATTATACGCAAGCGAGACACTTCATACAAAAAGCGGCATAGAAAACGTACTAAAAGAAGGACGCAACATTATGAGGAAAAATCTCGGTCCAAAACTGACAGAAGAAGGATACAGACTACATTCTCGAAAGACCTCAGAGAGAATGTCCAACGTAGCGGCGGATATAAGAAAAAGAAGGTTGAAATTCTATGGATATATCAGTAGACTCCCACCGACATGATTCACCAACAGAATTCTTACATACATACAAGAAGTCAAGTCAACAGTACCATGGATCACACAAGTCAGAGCTGATCTGGAAAAGGTACAAATGGGTCCGACAGAGATTGAGTATAGAAGAACGTACAGAAACAAAATACATATGTGGAACGTTGCACCAGAGAGCGAAGTTTCGAGAAGATCGTTAACAAAGTGGACGAAGGAAAGAAAAAGAATCCACGGAGAAAGGATGAGAGAGGTGTGGAGGATCAGAAAGAACACTCGAAAATGAGTCAGAATGCGTTGCGTGATCCAATCGGGTCTATAGGCCCCCAATAATAATAATAATATATATATATATATATATATATATATATATATATATATATATATATATATATATATATATATATATATATATATATATATATATATATCGGTTTTCCTGATATTATGAGAGAGTGGCACTGCGATGTTAATTATAAAAGCCCTTTTCTCATTTTTACTAATTAGAACAATGTCTAGTCTGTTATAATCGACCGTTGTGATTGGTCTGTCCCAGTATAGGATTGAATCAGATGATTCCAATACGGGAGAAGGTGAGTACTTATAATAGGGAGCAGGTGCGTTATCTAATATCGAATACTTTAATGCAATTTGTTGATGTATAACTTTCGCCAGCTGATTATGTCTTCCTAAATAAGCATTAGGGGCTAGAACTGCACGCCCATCGATAAGGTGTTAAATCGTTTCCCCCACTATACCGCACTTCCTACATCAGTCGAAAACATCCATGTGCAGTATATGCTTTTCATGTTGTGTTCTTACTACCTTATCTTGAATAGGTGTCACAAAACCTTCTGTTTCTGAGCACAGCCCATCGGTCATCCATTTTAGAGACAATGGTTCATCAATGGTATCATTCTCGAGTGACTTTGGATACCGTCCATGCAGTGTCTGTTGTTTCCATTCACGGACACAATCCGTAAGTGTTGTTCTACCATCAACACGATTCAATTATCTAGGTTCAGAGGGGTGAAACCCCGGTCCTTGTTAGCAACCAACTTCATTAGCGTGCTGCTTGAATTAATGAAGCGTTCTCTTATCTTACTGTCCTGGTTCAGACAAAAGCTCTTAATGTTCACGAGGCCTCTGCCTCCCCACTTTCTTGGAATATACAGTCGCTTTATAGATGAATTTGGATGCAGACATCGGAATTTTGCCAATGTTCAACGTGTTAATCTATCCAGTCCATCAAGGTCTGCTTCTGACCATTTAACAATACCAAATGAATAGGTCAGAGTTGGCACTGTCCATCCACTGATCGCTCTAATCAGGTTTCCACTGTTCAGTTTGGTATTTAAAAAATGTGTTAGCCTCTTTTCATACATAGTAGAAAAGTCTTTCTTTAACTGGCTATGGTTAAATTTCTCGTTTTGAGGTATATCTAAATGTTTATAGGATTCTTCTGGTGCCAGTTGTTGTATGTTACAGTGTATTGAATCTTGATTATTGATTATTCCTTTCTGAATGCTAATGGTAGAGCATTTATCAAGTCCGAATGACATCTTGATATCCCTACTAAATTCGTCGACCATTTTTATTAAGGAGTTTGTGGACCGCGCGGACCGCGCTTGTTCGAGACCTACAGCATCGATCGTTAGCTGTTCCTTGCATCCCATACGTGCTCTTATACATCTTTTCTGCTCTTCTTAAAAATATTGTTTTCATCACAATCTTTGTAATTTTTTTCATTGATTACGGTTGTCAACAATTTATAAAATACTGACAGGCATGTGGTGGATCTGTAGTTATTGGGTTGCTCAGCATCACCCTTTTTGAACAGAAGATATGTATTGCCTTACATTAAAAAAATCGGGAAAGTATTAGGATTTATCATTACCTCTTTAAATGCACTAGCAAGTGGGCGGTGGGCAGCCGTAACGTTTTTAATCCAGAAATTATGTAGTCCATCTGGTCCAGGAGCTTTCCAGTTTCTTTGATCAGTTTTCTTGACGGCGGTGCAAATGTCAGTCGCCGTGAAATCGTTAAACTCCGTTTCTGGGAGAGCAGTTGTGTGCTGTTCAATTGTTTTAATCCAAGGTGCCGATTTTTCATAGTCATCTGATCTTTTCCAAACTGATTGCCAATATTCTGCAAAGGAAGACATGTCCACATTTTCAAATTCTGACCTGCTACTGCCTTGTTCGAGCTCTCTATAAAATTTCTTTTGGCTATTTATGAATACTGAATTTTGGTGCTTTCGTTTTTGTAGCTTGTTATATCTTGCTAGCACAGCCCCTTTAGATTTAGCTTTCTGTCTAAACCGATCTTAAAGATCCAATAATTTTTCAGAAAAGTTTGGATCGTCGAAACCAATGCCAGATTTATTGGCAATTGTTTTTGTTTTTTTCGTTACTTTACTTGATGATTACCAGAAAGGTATTCTGAGATAACGTCGACTTTCCTCCGGAAATCATCGATATTCTTTTGAAGGCAGACGTATTTTTCTGGAAATTATACCTGCTCGCACTGGGGGTGTATGTTTTTGGTCTGAAATTTGGATCGGTCACTGATGTACAACGCAAGATGTATATCACACAGATCTAGTATTCCAGCCAGATGTGATTCTAGAACTTTATTAATCTGCGTTAGAGTAATACGAGCTTTTGTAATATTTCGCAGTATTGCAATTTTTGGTCTATTTAGTGGATTTGACCCAATAAAATGGGCCAAATTACTGTAAAACTTCTCTCATACATTAGACAAGTTCTGTTGCAAGGTCACTTCCTCATTGCTAGACGGTGAGACCGAAATTAGGAGTTTGTTCTATAGGCTTGGTCTCTGTGGTTACGGTGAGGACGCCTATGTTCTTCATGTTGCTGATATGTAACGTTCTGGTGTAATTCATTACCAACTTATCTCTTGACATTCATTAGTTCTGTTTCGGTGAGATACAGATTATAATAAATTATATTTTTATGGTCAGCTAAGTTTTGCTCCGACAGCCGAGTTCCATGGAACCTCTTCATATATTCTTGATAGAGTGCATTTCTTCATCTAGGAAGCGACTTATCTCCGCACTGGTTTACGTAATAGTAGGTACGCATTACCTCAATATTCATTTCCCGTGTCCATCTGATACATGGAGTACGTTCAGTTCTAGTGGCAGCCCTCCTTAGGGGGGGCGAGCCAGCAAGTACCGGGACATTTCAGTCTTCCATTTCATTACTAATCTGCATTCTGCACTGGTCTTGTGATGAAGTGCTCGCTGGTGCGAGTCTTTGATTTTCAAATTGTTGCTCGGGTACCTTTTTCGTTGCCATTCTTGTGGTGCCATAGTGTTGAGAACTGCCACTCGCTCCAGATTCACTACATGTATTGGGTTTTTTCCGGGAGTACATCCGGTTATCGGGTTGGTCCCTCTCGGGAGCTTGCAGACGTTTCGCCAAAATCTTATTTGGCATCTTCGGTGCTTACTGTCGCGAGGTTCGCGACTGTCTGAGAGATATCAGTTCGCCGTGTAATATTTATGTCTTCTGGCCTCGGTCTTAGTCGGTAGCGATTGGCTGGCACTGGCGCTAGCTCCGCCCCCTGAGGCGTTTGCAATGTCTTTGTTTCCAGTCGTGCTCTGGATGTTGTGCTGTCCGGGTCTGCTGGTCTAAGAACGCTTTTCCACGTTGGCGGCAAGTGTAGAGCGTCGTCCCTCTTGTTTAGGCTTCCCTGCTTTTCGATCTCTATGGCTTCTCTGACCAGACGAGTCCGAAAATGGTTTATGTTGGCTATTTCGTTGCAATCATCAAAGTTAATTTTGTGGCCTGTTTCTAGTTGGTGTTGGAATAATGCCGATGTTGTTTGCTTGTTCCGTATGCTTACTTTATGTTCCTCTATTCTGGCAGATATTTTTCGGTTTGTTTGCCCGATGTAGATTTTGTTACAGCCTGAGCATGGAATGCGGTACACTCCTTGATTTTCTAGCCTGACCTTGTCTTTCGGGTTTCTCAAGGATGCGCCTATTGTTCGGTGAGGTTTGTATGCTGTCCTTATATTGTGTTTTCTTAAAAGTCTTCCGATACGGTCCGTTGTTCCTTTGATGTATGGCAGTATTACGTTGAATGTCTCTTCGGCTTGTTCTGTCGTTTTTTGTGTTTGGTGTTGTTGTATTGCACGGTTGATTGTCTTTTTTGAGTAGCCGTTTTGTTTTAGAGTGTTCGTTATGTTGTTGAGTTCTGCCTGCTGTGCATCGTTGTCCGTAAGGTGGATGGATCTTGAGATTAGGGTGTTTGCTACTGCCTGGATTTGAGTGGGGTGGTGGTGTGATTGTGCGTTGAGATATCTGTTTGTGTGTGTTGGTTTTCTGTATACCCTGTATCGTAGGCGCCCATCTGTTGTTCTTGTGACTAGAACGTCCAGGAAAGGTAGCTTGTTTTGTTCTTCAATTTCGAGTGTGAACTGTATTTTTGGGTGTTGGGAGTTCAGATGTTTTAAGAAGTTGTAGAGCTCCAGAGCTTTGGTTTGAGATGGGCCTTTTCAATGGCTTGCCTTTCAAAATAGACCATGAATAGGTTTGCCACAGCGGGAGAGAGGGATGACCCCATTGCTGCGCCTTCAGTCTGTCGGTAGAATTTGTTGTCGAATAGGAAATAAGAGTTCTTTAGACAATGTCTTGCGAGATCCAAAAACTTGGGAAAAAACCCAATACATACATATATATATATATATATATATATATATATATATATATATATATATATATATATATATATATATATTATTCACATATGGGCCCTGATGGACCACGCGAAGTACAGTTAGAGGCGTTTGTTGTTGTTAACCTTTCTTTGCGCCCATACTGATTCCATTCTTTCGCTATGAGGTTTTTTCCTTTCGTCAGACCAAGTTGTTCCAGTCTTCCTACATTTTTATTTCTGGCGTTATTTCTGACGTTAACCTTGTGTCTAAAACAGCCTCTATCCTGAATTTCACTTTGTGTAATATTTGCTGCTCTTAGGTCCCCTCTAATTGCAGCAATCCGTTAAATTATTTCTACTTTAGCTCTACTCCTATTTCCATAAAATTTGACTATTTGTCTAGTTAATCTACTCGGATACATCCGTTTTATATGTCCGTAAAATTTGTCTTCTTTTTCTCATATTGCTATGTATATTTGTGTATTGTTAGCTTTCTTGGTTTTCTCGAAGTCGATATGTTGTGCTATTTATTTGTTCTGAGCCTAAGATTTTTCTTATAATTTTTCTTTCTTCTATTCAATCTCCTCGATGTCTCTCTTTGTATTTGAAGTGAGTGTTTCCGCTCCATATAGACATTCTGGCTTAATAACTGTGTTGTAATATCTCAGTTTTGTGTTTTTAGGTATGCATTTTTTGCTGTAAATCTTTTGTGTAAGTCTCAATGCAGTTTCCATTTTTTGACATCTATCCTTATTGGCAGCATTTTCAACCTGTTTTCCATTATTATTTCACCCAAATATTTCAATCCAGAGACTCGTCTGATGTTACCATATTTTGCTTTTAGAAATGCTGCTTTTAGTCTGTTGCAGGTCATGTATTGTGTTTTGTCAAAGGAAATTTGGAGTCCTACCTTTTCTGCTGTTTCTTTTAGGATTTCAATCTGTTTTTGTGCCGTCAATATATCTTGAGCTAAAATTACTAGATTATCAGCAAACGCCAGACAATCAATTTTGATGTCGGTTCTCCCCAGTTTAATGGGCTGGTCAATATTCAGGTCCGACTTTTTTTCCGTCACTCCTGTATTACTTCTTCTAGAACACAGTTAAATAAGAGTGGCGAAAGTCCATTCTCTTGTCTCACTCCAGTTTTAATTCCGAAGGGCTCTGAGATTTCACTCATGAATTTAACTTTTGACCTTGTGTTACTTAATGTTGCTTTCATAATTGCCAGTGTTTTCAGATCTAGTCTTTATTCTTTCAAGATTTGGAATAAAGATTCGCGGTCAAGTTGATTTACCTAATTATATCATCTTCGTTCGGTGGTAATGTATATATATATATATATATATATATATATATATATATATATATATATATATATATATATATATATATATATATATATATATATATATATTCATCACCCAGAAGGTAGCGTAACGAAACCGTGGAGGGAAATATTACAGAAATCTTTCACCCTTTCTCCACGTGGTGCCACCGATAGCCTTCGCTCAGCCGTCCACCATGCGATGTGACGTATCTCTCGGGATCGGTTTCTAGCCTTTTAGCCGACATCAGCCGAGGTCCAGACGAACGCAAGGGAAGTAGTTGGGAGAGACGATCGGGGCCAGGCCATGTCAACTGACCATTTTGATGACGGGTATTGGTTGCACACAACTCATGCCATCATACGGCGAATGCTCGTAGCAGTCAGGACTGCCCGTAAGATTCTGCGTGGAATCTCGGGTAAACGTATGCAGGTATGCTAGGTGGTTGGGAGAGACGATCGTCTCTCCTAACTGCTTTTCTTGTGTTCGTCTTGGGCTCAGCTGATGACGGCTGAAATGCTAGAAACCGGTCCCGAGAGATACGTGACGTCGCATTGTGGACGGTTGGGCGAAGATGATCGGTTGCACCACGTGGAGAAAGGGGTGAAAGATTTTTGTAATATATATATATATATATATATATATATATATATATATATATATATATATATATATATATATATATATATATCCATATGTCTCCGCTAAAATGAGCATTCTGTGTTGTTTGACCGGGATCGAGCCCCACTCATCCCTTACATTGGAGAGCACATGTTTTGGCTGTTGGTGGTTATGAGGGTACCGACATATGCTCTCTAATAAGGAGACCCTATCCATAATCAAACACCCATATTTTCGCCGACTTCACGTCCGATGGCTTATACATACATTTTTTTAATTTCTTTGGACTGGCTCCAATGAGACAGCAATAGTTAGGAGTAATGCACCTCCAACAACTGTGTCTCAAAAAAAAAAATAGTATTAGGTTAGTTGCTTGACCGGGATCGAGCTCCAACCATCTCTTATATTGGAGAGCGCATGTTTCGTCGTTTGGCGGAGATACAGATATATAACTAATTTTTTTCAAGTTTTCCAAGGAAGTAATCTTTTTCCTATTTATGTTTTTTTAAAGCGTTCTAAATAAATGGTAAACGGATGGTGCATGTTTAGGAGAGTATGGTGGATGAAGCATAACATCCCAGACCATTTGTAGTCTAGCTTTATCTTCATGAAATGCAATGTTCTTTTTGTTGGTTAATTTAAGCTACTTCTGGTCAATTGCTCGCTTGAAATTACTTAGTTTCTCCGCTCTCTACCATCTTTTCAGCATTTCTCCGAATCATCTATCAGCATTTCTCCGAATAAATTACATGGTATTCAAGTAACCATTTATAATAAATAATTCCTTTCCAGTTCTACCGAATGCATAAGCATCATCGAATGCAAACTGTCACCATAAACCTGAACTGAACACCATGACCCCTTATGTTTAACGTTATTACACACAATCTATAATTCATCACTTGTTTATTTAAAAATAAACCAATTTGGTAGCGCCGCAATAAAGAATTCGCAAACAGAAATTGAGCCTATCAAATTTCTCTCCTTTAACTCATGCGGCATGCATATATCGCCCTTGCTAACTATTTCAAATGGACGTAATTGCTTGGACACTGTTGATTGGTGGATTCTAAGAATTTCTACGATTTCTCGAGTTGTTTTATGCCGATCATCTTTGCACATGCGAATCATTTATTGCCTTCTTGGACAAAGACATAATATGTCGAAAATTGCTCGTTAGTTTTAACTCTTTTTAATGTTTAATAGAATTAAAAAAACAAAACCAAATAATAGATTTCTTCTGTTGCTCTCCATATAAATAGCACAGGTCATCAAATTTAAACTTTTTTGAGGCAACATTGATAAAAGTAGATGTATATGAGGTATTTTGAGGTCCTAAATCCGAAAATGATAAGCTACTTGTTAAAACTGTCGTTGTTACAGTTAACAACGACAGTTTTTTTTTGTTACAGGGTGTTAGAGGGTAGTAGGAAAAAAAGGACACGACATATTTTTCCAATCTAATATTTATTTGATATAAACATGTAAAACGTGTTAAATATATGTAAATATATTACTGAGGAATTATGTGAATAAAAAATATATTACATGAGATGTCATACAGCGACAAGAACGTGAGGTGTGTGAAACTTTGACATGAACTCTTGTGTTCTGTAGAATCATTTCTTTTAAAAAAACCAGCACTAGTCGCCCAACATAGATGGGTTGCAGTGTTTCTGGTATCTTGCTTTCATCGCCTTGATATCCTGGTTAAACCTCTCTCCTTGTTTGTCGCTAACTGCAACTAAATTTTCAGGAAAAGATCCAAATGGGAGTGTAAAAAATGCATTTTTAAGGACATGTGTCACCCTAGTATTTCATAGGCTTTCAAGAGTTCATTTACGGGTTTTTATAGTTTTCATCTTTCTTGTTGCCCAGAAGTCCTTTCATAATACTTATAAAATACTTCGAAGATGCTAATTCCTTCTCATTTAATTTTTCTTGAAAACGCAAATCACCTAGAAGCTTTCTTATTTGAAGTCCAATAAATATGCCTTTTTTTAGTTTTGCGTCACTTAATTGAGTAATATTTATTTTAGATACTTGAAATCATTACATTGTTGGTCCATGGCTTTGACAATGTTTTTAATTAGTCCAAGCTTAATTTGAAGAGGCGAAAGAAGCACGTTTTTTGGGTTAAAAAGGGGGACCTATAAATTATGTTTGAAGTACCAGGTTTAAAAGAAGTTCTATAATGCCAATCGTTCTTACTGTAATGTTCTTTTGATGCTCCACTGTCCCATGGACACAAAAAGCAGCAATACTTTATAAAACCCCCTCAAAGTCCTAGCGATATACCTATCAGGTACAAAGAATTTCGATCATTCCATGATATAAAGGAAAAGCAGGTACTTGACAATAGGACGTGTTAGGCCATTTACGTATAAAGATCTTTTAATAACTACCTAAATGAAAAGCAAAACGAGTATTGTCATTAATGTTACAAAAATTATGTCGACGTGTGCAGTTGATTAAATTTTTTTATGTTGCATATTAGATACCTTAATTTTTGCGTACATGTTAGTCAATCGGTTATCTTCACTTCATTCGAAAACATACCTCTAAAGTCAATTTATCGGTTTAATAACCTTGAAACTCACGATCTATTTTCAATTTCTTTCTCGTCAAACGTAAGGCTTTTCCGAACAGAAGAAAAAACAGAAGCGAAAGGAAAAAGGCGGCTAAGTAATCACTC